>RCUC01158991.1:0-74002 GCA_003697995.1 Taxidea taxus jeffersonii
GGCTCGGGTCATGATCCCAGGGTCCTGGGATAGAGTCCCACATCAGGCTCTCTGCTTGGCAGGGAGCCTGCTTCTCCCTTCCCCTCTCTGTCTGCCTCTCTGCCTACTTGTGCGATCTCTGTCTGTCAAAAAAATAAATAAAATCTTAAAAAAATAAATAAATAAAAAATAAAATGTTAAACCAACCACACATTCCTTGGATAAATCTTACTCAGTCATGATGTATTATCCCTTAATATATTGTTGGATTACATTTACTAAAATTCTGTTTAAAACTTTTATAACTATATTCACAAGAGATAGCAGTCTGTAGTTTTGTGTAATATTTTTGTTTGGTTTAGGTATCAAGGTAATCTTGGGATCACAAAATGAATTGAAAAGTATTCCTTTTCATATTTTTAAAGTTTATTTAGAATTTTTTTTCTTCCTATAAGAAACAATTATTGATAGAATTCCCCAGTAAAGCCATCTGCATCTGAAGTTTTCTGTGTGAGAAGGTTTGTTTTTTAAATAGATTTTTATTTATCTGAGAGAGAGAGAGAGAGCAAGAGAGCGCGCGCATAGCATGAGAAGGGGGAGGGTCAGAGGGAGAAGCAGACTCCCCGCAGAGCAGGAAGCCCAAGATCCCGGGAGTCCAAGATCATGACCTGAGCCAAAGGCAGCCGCTTAATCAACTGAGCCACCCAGGTGCCCTGTGAGAAGGTTTTTAAACACAATCTGAATTTGATACATGGGCTATTCAGGTTATTTATTTCTTAAGTAGATTTTGATAACTGGTATCTTTAGTATTTTTTATTCATCTAAGTTTTAAAATTTATTGGCATAAAGTTGTTCATTGTTAATTCCCTTAAACTATCTGTAGAGTCTAAAGAGGTGTCACATCTCATTCCTGATATTATTAATCGGTGTCTTCTCTTTTTCTAATCAGTCTGGCCAGAAGTATATCAGTTTTATTGATATGAAAGAACCAGCTTTTGGTTTTAGTGATTTCCTCTCTTTTTTGTTTTCTATTTCTTTTGATTTCTGCTTTGATCTTTACTATTTTCCTCCTTCTGCTTACTTTGGGTTTCATTTGCTCTTTTTTTGCTGTCATTTATTGGGATTTTAGCAGGCAGCAGAAACAAATGCGTGGATTCACGCTATGTTTATCCAGAAATCAGAGATGTGATTTGAGAGAAAGAGGTGATGAACTTGGTTTTAGTTTTCTTTTCTTCTTTTTCTCTTTCTCTCTTTCTTCTTCTTCTTCTTCTTCTTCTTTTTTAATGGAACTACCATTTGTAGATTCTCCTAGCTGGAAACTTTGAAGTTAGTATTTAAGAATGCTGGTTCTGCAGTTTGACAGACTCGGATTTATATCCTAAGGGACTTATATCCCTTCCTAGCTATAAAGTAATTAAATGTCCCTGAGCCTCAGTTTGCTCATATGTACAATGGAAACAACATCATCTTTCCTTATAATGAGTTAACCATTTTAAGCTCCATACCTGACCCATAGAGCTTGAAAAACATTAGCTATTATTAATTCTTTTATTACCTTTATCACAAAAACCCATCCTACCCGAAAGACCCCTTCCTATTTAAGGACTTTTTTTCATGTTAACCCCTGTTAGATAAACCAGATTTCTACTGCTCCCTTCAAGAGTATGGTAGCTAGGGGCACCTGGGTGGCTCAGTGGGTTCAAGCCTCTGCCTTCAGCTCAGGTCATGATCCCAGGGTCCTGGGATCAAGCCCTGCATTGGGCTCTCTACTCAGCAGGGAGCTTGCTTTCCCCTCTCTCTCTGCCTGCCTCTCTGCCTACTTGTGATCTGTCAAATAAATAAAAAAAAATCTTAGGGGCACCTGGGTGGCTCAGTGGGTTAAAGCCTCTGCCTTTGGCTCAGGTCATGATCCCAGGTTCCTGGGATCGAGTCCTGCATCGGGCTCTCTGCTCAGCGGGGAGCCTGCTTCCTCCTCTCTCTCTGCCTACTTGTGATCTCTGTCTGTCAAATAAATAAATAAAATCTTTAAAAAAAAATCTTAAAAAAAAAGTGTGGTAACTAAATTTTAAAAGTTAGCTTTTGTAACAAATCACCCTAAAATTAGTGCTTGAAATAACATTATTTTCCTCTCATGTTTCTTTATATTGGCTGGGTCGTTTTTCTGGTCTAGGACAACTCAGATCTAGATGACGTAGGATATTTTCATTTATAAGCAAGGTGACTGGTTCAGTGTCAGATGAGACTCAGCTACTTATCTCTAATTATCCAGTAGCCTAATCCAGGCTTGTTCATGTGGTAGTAGAAGGATTCCCAAGAAGAGGAAGGGGCAAGCTCTGATGACCAAGTTTCTCCCACCTTATGAACCAGTGGACATTTTGTGCTTGGCTTCCCTAATTTTATGTCAATTGTTTTCCCCTTATAGTCATTTGCAAACACTCCAAACTCATGTCTGACTATGTATTAAAGGTATCTTTGAATGTGACCTTTTATCTTGGCAAAGACAGGATATCAGGCAAAGAACTAAAAGAGAAAAATCTCCAGTTCTAATATGAGGGGGTACGTGGATAACTTGCCTAACCCCTCTGGGACTCGGTCCTGCCCTGGCTCTGCCAGTTCTCTCAGACCTCAACTCCTCTCCCAATCCAGGCAAGAGCCTGAGCCTCTACATCAGTTGAATAGCCCCACTCCACCCACAACTCATAGGCTCTGCTCTGCCACCTGCCAACATGCCAGCCTGTCCTTCTTCCAAGTCTGCCCGACCTCCACCTCAGCACAGCCCCCTTACCCAGGGGCACAGTTGATCTCCAACTCCAAGCTTCTCCTTTCTTGCTGACCGAGTTTCCATTCCAACAGTGGGTAAGGGCCAGCTCTGGGGATGCAGCAACAGCAATCCCCACCAGTCACATAGTCTGTGAGCTTACTAAATAATGCTCCAGTGGGTGGAACTGACGAGTGAATGGATCCTACAAGCAGAGACCCATCTCTTAGTCCAGATTGGATGGACTGAACAGGCTTGGTGAATACAGGGCTAAGGTGCTCTCCATGGCTCAGCCCTGTGCCAGCAACACCATTCACATAGTGCCTATTTTTTGCCTGGAGGCACTATGTCTTATCCAAAACCCTCTCTCTGGAAGAACAGAAAAAGTCAGTGTACCCTCGTCTAGGCTCAGCCAGTTTACCTGCCTCAAACTGGCTCAGCTCCACAGCTGATGTGTGAAACCTGGTCAGTTTCTGGTTTTATGATCCACATATGATGCTCCAGAAAAAAACAAAAATGTCTCTATTTACCAGACTGGGGGTAGGGGGGGGAGGACATATAGTTACCCACAGCATACTGAAGAGAATAAATTTCCCTTCCTCAATGAGCCCCCAGAGACCAACCCCCAGAATCAACTGTTATTACAATATTTTTATTTATCCTTCCAGAAATTTTCTACATGTGTATAAACATGGATTTCTATAACTTCATTTTACACAAATGAATAGGATGTTTTAATACATACTTAGTATTTAGGTCATTTCTAAGTTTTTTCACATGGCCCTATGACTAGATACTTTCAAAAACACAGATAGTCCTTGATTTAGAAGCATGTGATAACCTAAAAACTCAATTTGTAAATAACCTTTCTGAAACTCAAAACACCTTTTCAGAGGAATAATTTTTTTTTTAAAGATTTTATTTATTTGTTATATATAGAGAGCGAGTGAGCACAGGCAGACAGAGTGGTAGGCAGAGGCAGAGGGAGAAGCAGGCTCCCTGCCAAGCAAGGAGCCCGATGTGGGGCTCGATCCCAGGACACTGGGATCATGACCTGAGCCGAAGGCAGCTGCTTAACCAACTGAGCCACCCAGGCGTCCCGGAATAACGTTTTAAATCAGGATCAACAAACTTTTTCTACAAAGAGCCAGATAATAAGTATTTTCAGCTCTACAGGCCACAGTCTCTGTCACATGCTCTTCTCTTGTTTTTGTTTTTATTTACAATCTTTTTAGAATGTAAAAACCAATCTTAACTCTTAGGCTATACAAAAACAGGGTGTGGGCCAAACTTTAGAACCCCTGTTCTAAATAGCAGTTAGGTGCCAAGCTTAGCTCTCAGAAGCAATGGGTTGCTAAGATACCAAAAGATATCATTACTTTTTAAAAGATTTTATCCATTAACTTGTCAGAGAGAGAGAGCACACAGGGACGTGCAGCAGGCAGAGGTTGAGGCAAGCTCCCTGATGAGCAAGGAGCCCCGTGCAGGACTCTATCCCCAGACCCTGGGATCGTAAACTGAGCCAAAGGCAGATGCTTAACAGAATGAACCACCCAGGCGTCCTGAGATAATATACTTTAAATTGCTTTGTAAACCATAACGTCTCTACCAATGTGAATAACTATTAGACAGTTCTTCAGTATTTAGCATGTAGGTAACTTTAAAACTGTTAACACTGAATAAAAAGGTTTTATGTATCTCGAATTGCATGAATTCGTGAAGAATCTGAATAAAATTCTCAAGGGACAATCTACAAGGCAGCAGAGGTAGATAACATCATGTTACATCCAATCCTACCTTTTTTGTCAGCACAACATAAACACACCTTGATTCAAATTTGATTGGTTACTGTGGTGTGAGTTCACTGGACAAGTAAGTGGCTCCTTCCATCAAAAAAGAGAGTAGATCTCTGAATTTCTACCTCCTGTGGACACTGAAAAGGCTTTTCTTATGACTTTTCACAGACACATGCACTGACCTTGAATCCTCTGTCAGCTGCACGTGTTGTAATCTACAAAGGTGGAGAAGAGGCAGAGAGAAGAATAGAGGATGCTGGAGAGTCATTTGGTGACTACCTGTATTAGAAGCCTTATTTTAACAATAACAGAAAATCCCTGTCATATTTCATTGAGCTTTAATCCTTATGACTTGCCTCTTCTCTGTCACAGAGAATAACTTCATAACATGACTACACTTTTATCTTCTTATAAAAGAAATGCAGAGTTATTTTTGAAGCATCTGGGCTGAAACAGGAAAGAAGGTCAAAAAGAAAGGCACTAAAGAGGATCACGTGTGAGAAAGGGGTTGACGCACTGATTTTGTACACAGGCAAAGAAGGCAGTTCATAACATACATGCAATCTGAGAAGGGAAGGCCGGGTGGAGGGAAGATGCTGCCCTGGGCATGTGGCTTCATGTCAACAGGGTCCTTAATGTAGCGGCATTCTGTGATATTTCCTTTAGCAAAGCATCCTATAACTTGCTAAAAGGAGTCCTTTCAAAAAAAAAAAAAATCTTATAAAAAAAGAAAACAGAGGCTATCCATACCTTGTATTTTAAGGACCTGTCGGTTCCTCTGAGTCTGCTTGTCCAGGCAGGTGAGCCAGAGCACAGTGGCAAAAAAAGGGTGTCGGGGTGCCTGGGTGGCTCAGTGGGTTAAAGCTTCTGCCTTTGGCTCAGGTCATGATCTCAGGGTCCTGGGATCGAGCCCCACATTGGGCTCTCTGCTCAGCGGGGAGCCTGCTTCCTCCTCTCTCTCTGCCTGCCTCTCTGCCTACTTGTAGCTCGCTCTCTCTGTCAAATAAATAAATAAAAATCTTAAAAAAAAATCTTAAAAAAAAAAAAAGGGTGTCAATGATGACAGGCACAGTAAAAATATTACCTACATTTGTACACCACTGAAGAGTTTAGAAAATACTTCCCCAAGTATTATCCTTGTAACAACTCTGTAAGGTCAGGGATTTGGAGATGGGTACAGTAACTTGCCCAGGGCCACACAACTAGCACAGGGCAGAGCAGAAAACAGCACTTAAAGTTTCTGAGGCCAGATTCAGTACTCTCCACGTCTCCCACACTGCTTCACAGGAGGTTCCACAGAGATCTGGTAGGAATAGGCGTTTCTACTTGTATTTGTCCCTTTGTTCTGTATTTAGTACTTGGACAGGAACATCACTCTAAGTGTCCTGCACTTATTAAGCACATGAAACTGCTGACCCTCAAATAAACCAGCAGGTTTTGCTGAGCATCTGCACCTGCATGGGAGAGACAGCAGAGCCACGATGGAGAGAGATGGAAGCCAACTCTGGGACCGGACTCAGTGGGCTGAAATGCACAGCTGAAATGCACAGCTGACCAGCTAAGTGAGCTTCAGCATGTTACTTAACCTCTGATCAGTGTATGAAAAGCGTGTAGCCCAGTGCCAAGGATGTAACAGAAGTTCAGTAACTGATACAGATTTCACTCTTACTGAGTCTTCACCTACCTTCTTTGGGACCAAAAGAAAAACTACCAACAAGAGGCTGATTGTTATCTTCAACTCCACTCTCTTCTTTCCAAAGAAAAAAGTTGCAAATATGTGAACAAAGGGAATGCCTTGTATATACATGCTCACGGGTTTGGCTAATGAGTCTATCTGGTTGTGCACAGCCTCCACATGCTAAAATAATCCATCCTAGCCCTTAAGCCAAGCTACAATTTAAAAATTTGATAAATGGCACTCATCCCCTAATCTCTCCCTATACATGACTGACAAGCATCAGTGGAAGCATCTTGTGGAAGTTACTGCTCTGGAAAGCTACGGTAAGTGGGCTGAAAGCCAAAATTACCCAAATAGCTTGAACTCCTGGAATATACTTCCCAGCTAGTGAAAATAATCAGTTATCAAGGGCTCCCTCTACTGGCACCAAAAAGCAAAGGCTAAAATTCAGATAACATTTATGCAGGGTACAGAGTACTATATCTCTTTCTTCCTCTGGACAAGTTCCCACAACAAAAAGGAACATAAGACTTACTTCAAACTATTTCTCTTTCTGAGGGATGGAATTTCATGACTTAAAGATCCAAATTTCCTCATAACAGGACACTAAAAATACTTGCATAGAGAGAAAAGCTCACACAGGGGATACAAAAACTGAGGATGGGAGAGACTTAACATCATGCTGAATGAGAAAGAGCTGAAGGAAATGGGGGTGGCTCAGCGGAGAGACAGGACCAAAGGGTACAGAGCAGGAATGGTATTTGACAGGTTAGCATGGAAGCAAGATCAGCCTTATGCTATGTAGCCCCACTAGAGGGCAGAGTCATCAGAGAACAGATTTTACCTTATAGAAAGGAAGAACAATTAATAATGAGCACTATCATACATAAGGAACTACAAAGGGCAGGCGTGAAGGATCTTCACTGACTGGTGAGTGGGCAGAGAACTACACTGGGTCATACTTAGGATTTTGGTTCTAAAATCCTGAGAATGTATGTTAAAATTCCAAACAACTGAACAATCCTGTTGCTAGAAGGCTGGTTGGTGTTACCCTCGGACTTTTTTTCAGTATTAAGTTGAAACTGAAATTTTTCAATTTTAATTGAAATTTTTCAATATGAAATTGAAACATACTGTGTTACAAGCCCTGATTTAGTCTCAAAATAATTTTAAGAGAAAAGACGTCAAAATCAAAATAAAGGATAGATCATGCCCATGTCAACTTCCTAGTTTTAACGTTATACTACAGTTTATGTAAGTTGCCATAGGAAGAAGCTAGATGAAGCATACCCATGGCCTCTACGTTATTTTTGCAACTTCCTGTGAATCTGCAATTACCTCAAAATAAAGAGCTTTTAAAAATCAAATTAAAGATATTCCCCTACAGGGCACCTGGGTGGCTCAGTTGGTTAAGTGTCTGCCTTCGGCTCAGGTCATGATCCTGGGGTTCTGGGATCCAGCCCCACGTTGGGCTCCCTGCTCAGCGGGGAGCCTACTTCTTCCTCTCCCTCTCCCCCTACGTGTGCTTTCTAGCTCTCTCTGTCAAATAAATAAATAAATCTTAAAAAAAAAAAAAAAAAGATATTTCCCCAAGAGGTTCTAAGTAACCTCAAAGACAATCCAGTTCAGTTCAAGAGTGCAGTGTCATCAGCCACAAATGACTCTGTGCAAGTATCTACAGGCAGCAGGGCTCATTTCAAAACCATGATCAATCAGCTATTAAGATTTACAGTGGTGATTAGGAAAGGCTGTCATGCTGACAGGTGTCTAATTTGGTAACGCTGATCATAAATCTTCAGTTATCTCAGATCACATCATCAAAATCACCTATAGGCGATACATTCTTACAACCACTGCCTACATTATACTACAAAGGAACCACATACAGACTTAATTACTATATTTATCTAACTGTAACACAATAACATGCTCATATCTTCCTCCTCCCCTAACTATGACTTACAACAAGAGCTGAACCCTGTTTTTATCTCACTTTATCACCAAAACCTAACCCATTAACAGGTTTTTAGTAAATACTCATAGAACAAATAAGAAATAAACCAGAAATTAAGTTATTTTCTTGGACTTCTGGGGCTTTCTTTGACTTTCTTTTCTGATACAAAGATATCCAAAGAAACATCAGAGTTCCTAGTTTGGAATCAGGATTAAGTATATGTATACTATATGTGTACACAAACGTGTTTATGACAAAGTCTTTAATTTAAAACACGTGTTTAATTTTTTAAAAAAAGATTTTATTTATTTATTTGATAGAGATCACAAGTAGGCAGAAAGGCAGGCAGAAAGAGAGGGGGAAGCAGGCTCCCCGCTGAGCAGAGAGTCCGATGCGGGACTCGATCCCAGGACGCTAGGATCATGACCTGAGCCAAAGGCAGCAGCTTAACCCACTGAGCCACCCAGGCGTCCCTAACCACTTGTTTTTGATCTGTTAGTTTCCTAAGACATTGTTAACTCGGCTTGATTTTGTTTTTTTAAGATTTTATTTATTTGACAGAGAGAGAGAGAGAGCACAAGCAGGGGGACTGGCAGGCGGAGGAAGGGGAAAAGCAGGCTCCCTGCTGAGCAGGGAGCCCGACATGGGGCTCAATCCTAGGACGCTGGGATCATGACCTGAGCTGAAAGCAGATGCTTAACCTACTGAGCCACCCAGGCACCCCAATTCAGTTTGATTTATAATGAAAGACAGAGGTCAAGCTTTTCCAGACAGGAAAACCAATATGAACTGTTGAACAGATCCCCTGGGCTTATAAGTTCCTGCTAGAATGATCTCTGCCCAGTTTTACCAAGTGCCAAAAACATTCAGCTTCTTTCAGAAATTACTGAGATATCATCACCTTTGGATTCTTCAATATTAACCAAATGAAAAGCATATGGAAATTTCTCTTTTATCTGTTTATTAAAAATGTTTTTCAAATAAATACTTTGAGCAACCATTATCAATCAAAGCCGTGAGATCACTAAGTGTTGCTTCTTTCTGCAAAGAAGGCACATCATTAGCTTGTATAGTTAATGCAACAGCCATATCCAAAGTCAATTAGGCTGTTTTAAACACATGACAGAGGTCACTTACAATCCCAGAGACACCAAGGACTCCTCGGGGTCAGTCATCTGAATAGACTCTGAAGCTGGCTTGATCCTTAGAACCTCTGCAAAGCCATCACCAAACCAGCAAGTGATATGTGCTATGTCTACAGTAAAGTAGAAAAGGCGGTCCTGGCAGAGCTTCCGTCGATACACAGACCGAGGGTCGGCTGACAGCACAGCCTCAATGGCATGCCTTGCTTCCTCTGCTGATTGAAAATACTTAAATGAAGGCTGACTGCCATCTGCAATGAGAGGAATACAATTTAATGCTGAAAATCACGCAGGTCAAATTTCAGTACAGTGAACTTCAATGTGGAATATCACACTGACTACACTATCACTTGAAATGAAGTGGGTTTGACAATCTACTCAGTTGTTACAGAGAATGTTGCTTTCAAGTGGTTTCATTAGATTAAACTTACTCGTGCCCCAAATTGTCATTCACTGAACAAAATCTTCTATGTTCAATGTCAACTTTGATTTGATTCCTTATCATTCCATTTCTTCTCAGAATGGAGGCATGGTCAGGGAAATGCATGACAGTCCTAGCACTCTCAGAAAGCCACAAGAAAGAAGACTAAACCCACATATACCCAGAGCACCAGCCATAAGCAAGGGATGGTGTCTTAGAGAGCTGGTATCCACAGCCCGAGTTAAAGTAACACCACATTCCCTAAGGAATGAGGACATGGGGGAGTCCTGAAAAAAGTAGTATAGATATTCTGAGAAAGCTGAATACCATCACTAGGGAACAAGCCACCCAAAACACCAAGGTGAGGATGAGGATGTACAGGTAAACAGATGTACACCCTGTTAAGTGGCAAAACTTCCTACATCTGTGTCATCATGGATGTATTTTAATTTTTAAAAATACAGTATGAACAAACTTAAATGAAAAATTAACTGTGGTTTAATTTTTAATAGCTACAACATAACATACATCCAAATAAAGGCCAGGCCCTTCCAGGAAGGCATGTGCTTTAAACAACGTTGTTCCTGTTCAAAACATCATCTGGAGTGGTGGTAGATCTTTATTCTTCTGAAAGTAAATTCAGTTTTTAGAAAACAGCCAAAATCACTTGGGTAGTAAGTTTGTAAATAAAAGTCTTAAAGTTCGATCTTTGATCAAAAACCAAGGACCGATTCAACTGCTGATCACGTGGAATCCTTAAAAAAAAAAAAAAAAAATCCCATCAAGGACCAATTATGCAGTGCTAAGATTCCTTTACTGCATGGCTCATGAAATGACTCCAAGGCCACTCAAAAAAGAAGAATTCCAGAAACATCACACTCTTCAGTAATAGCGTACCTGGTAAAAGCTCCAGGCCTTTGCACAGTTGTCCATTTGGCACAGGTGCCTTCCATCACTTCTCTGCCTACTTGTTCTTCCAGGCTCAGCTCAAATACTTTCTCCTCCAGGAAGTACTCCCAAATTTTCTCCCTGCTCCCCACGTCATAATCCTTCTCCCCGTCACGTGCCCATAAGCACCCCATTCCAGCGCCAATCCCCCCACCCCTACCACTAACACACGGCCACCATGTCAGTATCTTTTATCTTTTCTAGACTCTAAAACTTCTGACAGGGTCATTTCTTATTTCTGTATTAACTCCAAATTCTGCTGGTCCAAATCAGTCCCTGCTTTATAGTTACACTTCATAATTTCTCTTTTTAGCACTTTTTCAAATCAACAAGGCACATTACAACCTCTCAGACACCCAGCACTATAGTTAGAAAAAGACAAAACTTTCCAAAGTAAGAAGCAATCACTGATAACTGCAGGCGAAAAGGTAAGTATAAATATACAGTATCTTCTGGGCAACACTGCTTTCTTTGTGCTTTCACAAAATCCTTTTAAAACTGACCTTCCTCAACTGTATACAATGAGGAAACAACTTTCATAAACAAAACTTTTTAAATAAAGAGCTCAATTTAAAAATCAGACACTTTGTTTAAATATAAAGCCTTCTGAAAGAATGAGAACACACCATGGAGTGGCACATGAAACCAGACATGTCCTGGCTGTTCTTACTGGGCTCCCTGTGGCCACCTTCCTTCATTCTAGACTGCTGCCTCACATCTGCTACCGGCTGGGGAACCAGGGGACAGCATGTTACAAACCGTGTGTTAGGGGGGCCTGGGTGGCTCAGTGGGTTAAAGCCTCTGCCTTCAGCTCAGGTCATGATCCCAGGGTGCTGGGATCTAGCCCCGCATTGGGCTCTCTGCTCGGCGGGGAGCCTGCTTCCTCCTCTCTCTCTGCCCGCCTCTCTGCCTACTTGTGATCTCTGTCTGTCAAATAAATAAATAAAATCTTAAAAAAAAAAAAAAGATTTAAAAAAACAAACGTGTGTTAAAGTAAACAAGTCCAAGTAAAAGCCCTGTGGCCTCTCTTCTACAGTGAAGGGCATGTCTCCAGTGCTGGGACTTTTTACGGGGACAATTACTGTGCTAAGAGACTTCCCTTGTACCTTAGACTCCGTGCCACAGGGAGAGCTATCAGCCGCCTGAGAGAATAAGGTGGGATTTTCTCTTGTCAGATAGGAAAACATGAAAAAACTTAACCCAAGTATAGAACAAGCACAATTTAGCTTCTGAATGCTGTCTGAAAACTCCAGGAACTACTGTAACAGACTGACAAGAGGCCCTAAATCATGAGCCACCTCATGAGGCAGGAGCCATTCTCAGCAAACACTTCACTGAGTGTCTGGGATTCACTGTGCTGAACAAAGCTCGTCGTCAGATGGTGCTGTTGCCCAAACAGAATTTTATTCTCCTACAATTCCTATAACCAGTCATACTGACAAATCCTCTACATAACTGCCCTCCCTCAGAAATACCAAATTTGGCTAACGCTCTCATTCCAAATTAAGAGACAGAGGGTACCTGGTTCATCTTCTGAACTGAGGCGCTCGAGGTCCATCTCTGCGTGAGGAGTGAAGCGGACTTCCAAGGGGGCCACAGGGGCCTCTCTAACCCAGTCAGGGACCGCGCTGCGACAGGCTGCACTAGCCATCCTGGAAGGACAGTCAGGAGCCACCAGCTGCATCTCCGCACCATTTCCTTGTGCAACCACTGCTTCCTTCCCTCTCTTTAGCCTCTTTTCTGTACCTTCCTCTGAAAAGCTCTTCCCCAGGCAATTTGAGCCAATTTGGTTTTTTTTTGTCACACTCAGACTCTGATCACTTCTTGATTCTACACCCAAGTCGGCTGCTATCTCCCTGTGCTGAGGGGAGTTTTTCTGGACTTTTGTTGAGTTATGTTTCATGTAGTTTGCTCCTGAAGTTCTGTCTTCATGGCATTTAGGTTTCTCCTTAGTGTGACTACAGGCTTGTGGTTTATCACACCTTGAGAGCTGTTGCTGGTCACAGCGATCAGTCTTGCCATTAGACTGGGGTGTGTTTTGGGATTTATATTGATTATTCTGTAAATTAAAGTCCTGTAGAGGCTCAATCAAATTTTGTGGTGAGTCATACTCAGCTATGTAGGGCTTTATGTCTAGAACAGGTGTGCCATGAATCATGTCAATTCCAGAAAGGTATATAGCTCCACCTATAATGTGAAAAACACATCCCCTTAGAAATCGTAACAATGAAGAACAGTGCAAACAATTAAGAACCAACACCATCTGCTTATGCCTCGCCAAGCTTACTCACAATTCTCTTACACCTGGTGCCAAAACACCCTTTTCATTCTGCCTGGAAACCCATCCTCTTCTTTACCTGTCAAACTCCTACATGCTCTTTAGGGCTCCTCTATGAAACCTTGCCTTTAGAGCCTCTCTGGCTCTTCCACACATAAGCACTCTTTCCTCTGTGTTCCACAGAGAAACCTATGTAAAAACCTCTACTACAGCCCTTTTCATATGGTCTGGCAACGACCTAGTCAATCTCTCTCCCTAGACAGTGTGGGTAGGCCCTTGAGCACTGGCTCATTTTTGCATCACTGGGGCTTCTAACTCTGTTCCAGGCATGGCAGAGTCTTCAGTATATCTCTGTGGGATCAGTGAGAATTTCCACCACGGCAAACAGACACGAAGGTGGCCCCCAGAATGCCCACCTCCTGGTGTTCACACCCTTGGATAATCCCCATCTTTTGAGTGTGACTTGATATCACTCCAATGACTGTGTTACATTATAAGACTCCTGTGCCTGCAGAAGCAAATTCTTCCACAGTTGAGCCTCTGCATAAGAACTCACCCAGATCACACCTTATTTGTAGCCTGGTAAGATCCTAAGCAGAGGACTGGCTAAGCTGTTCCCATATTTCTAAACTAATTATTATGAAACATAATAATATTTCAAAGAGATAATAAATGTGTGTTGTTTAAACTAAGTAGACGTGTCTGGGTGGCTCAGTTGGTTAAGTGTCTGCCTTTGGGCTCAGGTCATGATCCCAAGGTCCTGGGATCAAGCCTGGTATCAGGCTCCCTGCTCAGCAGGGAGTCTGCTTCTCCCACTCCTTTTGCCCCTCCCCCTCCACTTTATCTCTCTCAAATAAATAAAATCTTTTTTTATCTCTCGTTATGCTATCTTTATCTCTCTCAAATAAATAAAATCTGTAAGGAAATAAAAAAAATAAACCAATTAAGTATATGGTAACTTGTTACACAGCAATGGAAATCAACACATCCATCAAGACTCAAACACTTAAGTAGAACATAGGTCACCACTGCCAAATATTAACAGGTCTTTTGTCTCACTTTTACAGCTGCATGTCCAGGGCCTGCTACTGGTGCAGATTCTACTAACAGGATTCTTGGGAAATTGGCCAAATGAGAATCAAAAAATTGCATGTGATCACATTCCATTCTGTCTCCATTTAAGAAAAACAAGACTAACAGAGGACTCTAATTTCTAAAACATGCTCACTACGAATGAGCCTAGAACTTTGGAATAATGACTTTGGACTTCCTAACTAATGAATATGCCCAACAATGTCTGCAGAAGGAAGAAAGCATTGTCATATACATAAAAGTTCATGGGATTTAGACTTAAACAACCACCTGGCTGGATGCTACTAGGCATATTATCAAACATCAAAGAGCCTCAGCTTCCTCATCCATAGGAGGATTGCTACCCTATCAAACCCAAATAGCCACAGAGAGATAATGCACACAAACATGCTTTATAAACTGTAAAGCACCACGCAAACACTAGGAGTCACCATAACACTTACTTGTAAGAATGTCTACAGTGTTACTGTGTTTGCCTTTTACATTTCTAATTGATCTCCCCCATTAGAATTTTAAGTTCTTCTTCAATGCAGGGATTGTGTGTGTGTGTGTGTGTGTGTGTGTGTGTGTGTAAATTTTTATTTTTATCTATTTTTTTGGTGATACACACTATTTTAATAATGAGAATTTCAAGTGATGACATCATAACAGGATATATTAAAACCTGAAAAAATACGGAGCGCTTCATGAATTTTTGTGTCATCCTTGTGCAGCGGCCATGCTAATTGTATCTGTATGGTTCCAATTTTAGCATATGTGCTGCTGAAGCAAGCACAATGCATGGATTTTTATCTAATTTGTTTACCACTATACCCTCAGCACCTAGAACAATGCCTGGCATATATACAGTGCTCAGAAAATATTTGTGGGATGCACAAATGATAATAAAATGTTCAGTACTATTACTCAAGCTGGTTGGTTATCACAAATTGACAAAGCTCAAGTTGAACTGGCTTCAGAATTTTCTTAGAAAACCTATCCAAGGCTGGGTTGAATACAACCCAGGGGAAAAAGTTCAAGTTCTGGCAAAAAAACAAGCAAAATAACTTGTCTATTTAGCACTAAGTAGCCTGAAAAGTACTTAGAGCTTTTGTCTCATAATATCCTAAAAAAAAAAAAAAAACAACAAAAAAAACCTATATAGTCCCAAAGAGGGCAGGTCCTACTCCTCTGCCACTTTACAAACCAGCAAGCTAAAGCCTAGAATGGTCTCCTGACCTCCAGTCTTCTGCCTCTCCAACAAATGTGCTTATTATTAGAGTGATTCAAGAACAGGATGCTTTACTAACAAACAAAACAAACCAAAACTCAAAGATACAAAGAACAGATCAGTGGTTGCCAGAGGGAACAGAGTAGGGAGATAAGTAAAATGGATGAAAGGGATCAAGAGGTACAAACTCCCAATGATAAAGTAAGTCATGGGGATGTCATGTACAGCACAGTCAGTAATATTGTATTGTATATCTGAAAGTTGTTGAGAGTAGATCTTCAAAGTTCACAAAATATTTTTTTTTAATTTTTTTTTAAGATTTTATTTTTCTTTATTTATTTGTTAGAGAGAGAGAGCGAGCGAGCACAGGCAGACAGAGAGGCAGGCAGAGGGAGAAGCAGGCTCCCTGCTGAGCAAGGAGCCTATGTGGGACTCGATCCCAGGATGCTGGGATCATGACCTGAGCTGAAGGCAGCTGCTTAACCAACTGAGCCACCCAGGCGTCCCCACAAAATATTTTTAACTATATGGTGACAAATAATATCCAGACTTGTTGCGGTGATGATTTCACAATGTATATAAATACTGAACCATATCGTACACTCGAAACTAATATGTCAATTATATTTCAAAAGAAAACCAGGGGATGCTTCCAAAAAAAAATGTATGGCTCAGTAACTAGGCTATATCTGGATACACAGTTAAAACTAACCTGGTATTCTACACAGGTACTTCCACAATCTGACAGGTGTTTAAATGTTATTATAGTTCAATTCCTAGCAGACCCTCTGTCACACGTCAGAGTTAACAGGTGTACTACAACCACAGCACATGTTCATCTCCTCAAAGTGCAAGGAAGAAATAATACACCAGTACCCTATGTTTACCAAATCTACACATACAAGCAGTTACTCTCTGTTAATTCTGAAAGTGTCCAATTAGTGTTGGATAATTTTGTATTTACTGTACTCCAAGTCAGAGAAAATTTGGTTACTAATTTCATTATTTTTTAACAATTAATAGTTTCTAATATATGGGATGATATAATTAAACTCTGAGCATCCTATGAGAGCTGATTTCAAGGGGTGACATTCTTTTTTAGTCATTTCTTCTTCCAAGCCTGGTAATCCTCAGGGGTTATCACCACTGGTACTCCTCTGAATAACAGCCAGTTAATACTATGTTTGTTTTATAAGACTTCTTTTAGATAAGGAGAAAAGATAAAAGTAGAAATGAAATTTGTTACCTTCTACCCTTTCCAGCTTGGCCAGGGTCAGTCCTATTGCATTGGGACGATGTGGGCTCCTTGTGGAGAAAACTCCAGTCTTTATGCCATTCAGCCTAGGAGGCTGCACTTTCGCCTTACAGCTCAAATGACCATTTTTGTGAAAAACAAACAAAATCCTATTGAAAATAAACCAAACCACCAAGTAAGAAAAGAATACTAATTAATTTATCATAATAATGTGATGGGGAAAAAACTTTAATCTTTAATCTCACAAGTTAAAGCTGAAAGAATGCTTTTAACGGTATAACAATGTAATCAGTGGGGAAAAAAATAATGCCATTCTCATTCCTTGAAGGAAGGCAGTGTCTTATCTCTATATCCTAACACAATCACTGGTATGTTGCAGGAACTTTTACAAATATTTGTCAAGTGCCTGAATAAGCAATATTTACGAAGTAAGAGCCTGCTATTTGCCAGGCAGTCTGCTATACATTTTTATAGTTATTTAACTCTCTTAACAAGCCCAAGACTTGTAATTTATCCTCCATTTTAAGAATGAGGCAATCCAGGCTCAGAAATGTTAAATAACTTCACTGGCTCTTCCTAAATAAAACATAAAAGCAGGAAGCCATAAGGAGAAACAATAACAGATTCAAACTCATTAAATCATTAAATTTATGACTATAAAATGTAATCCCAGGAGAAAATGTTTGCTACATGTACAATAGATAATGGGTTTATATCTGTGGTATATAAACTGTTCCTACAAATCACAAAGTGGGGGGGCACCTGGGTTGCTCAGTGGGTTAAAGCCTCTGCCTTCTGCTCAGGTCATGATCCCAAGGTCCTGGGATCGAGCCCCACATTGGGCTCTCAGCTCTGCAGAGAGCCTGCTTCCTCCTGTCTCTCTGCCTGCCTCCCTGCCTATTTATGATCTCTCTCTCTGTCAAATAAATAAATAAAATCTTTAAAAAAAAATCACAAAGGAGAACTCATTATTAAGAAATTAAGCAAAGACAGGGTGCCTGGGTGGCTCAGCTGTTGGGCTTCTACCTTCAGTTCAGGTTATGATCCCAGAGTCCTGGGATGGAGCCCCACATTGGGCTCCCTGCTCGGTGGAGAGCCTGCTTCTCCCTCTCCCACTCCCCCTGCTTGTGTTGGTATGTCACTCTCTGTCAAATAAATAAATAAAATCTTAAAAAAAAAAAAAAAAGAAAAGAAAGAAAGAAAGGAAGAGGGGCGCCTGGGTGGCTCAGTGGGTTAATAAGCCTCTAAGGTAAGGTAAGGTAAAAACAAGGATGTGTCGACATTGGTACCCTCACACACTGTAAAATCGTGCAGCTGCTTTGGAAAACAGCTGGCAGTTTCTCAAAAGGTTAAACACAGGGGCACCTGGGTGGCTCAGTGGTTTAAGCCTCTACCTTCAGCTCAAGTCATGGTCTCAGGGCCCTGGGATCGAGCCCCACGTCAGGCTCTCTGCTCAGCAGGCAGCCTGCTTCCACCTCTCTATCTGCCTGTCTCTCTGCCTACTTGTGATCTCTGTCAAATAAATAAATACAGTCTTAAAAACAAAACATCAGGAACGCCTGAGTGGCTCAGCGGGTTAAGTCTCTGCCTTCGGCTCGGGTCATGATCTCAGGGTCCTCGCACCGGGCTCTCTGCTCAGCAGGGAGCCTGCTTTCCCCTGCCCCCGCCTGCCTCTCTGCCTACTTGTGATCTCTGTCAAATAAGTAAAATCTTAAAAAAAAAAAAAAGAAAGAAAGAAAGACATTAAGCAAAGAACATGAATTGACAAAAGAGTAAGAAATAACAGCAATCATATGAAAAGATGTTGAACCTCACTTATAATTAAGAAATTTTTTTTAAAGATTTTATTTATTCATTTGACAGACAGAGATCACAAGTAGGCAGAGAGGCAGGCAGAGAGAGAGGAGGAAGCAGGCTTCCCGTTGAGCAGAGAGCCCTATGTGGGGCTCGATCCCAGGACCCTGAGACCATGACCTGAGCCGAAGGCAGAGGCTTTAACCCACTGAGCCACCCAGGCGCCCCATAATTAAGAAATTTAACTGAAAAAAAAAAAAAAAAAAGAAATTTAACTCAAAAATAAAATACTGTTTTTCTCAGGTCACCTGGGTGGCTCAGTTGGTTGAGCATCTGACTCCTGATTTCTACTCAGGTCATGATCTCAGGGTGGTGAGATCAATCCCCACTTGGGATTCTCTCCCTCTGCCCCTCTACCCAGACGTGTGCATGTGCACTCTCTCTCTCAAATAATAAACAAAAATCTTTTTAAAATATCTTGTTTTTCCCTGTCTGACAAAATGCAGAAAAACTGGAATATACAGTGTTAGCAAGAATGTAAGGAAAAGGTAATTTTCATCCACTTACGATACACAAATTAAGCTTTTTAGAGCAGTTTGGCAGTAGCCCTCCAAAATTATAAATATGCACACCCTCTAGCTCAATGTAACCATTTCTGATACTTATGTGTGAAAATGTACATGTGCCAAGAACTGTGTCTAAGAAGGTTTGCTACAGCATTACTATAACAGCAAAATACCTATCCATTAACAAAAGAGTGGTCAAATCATGTCATATCTATATTTTGCAATAAGAGACAGCCATTAAAGCAAAAAGAAGAAATCTGGAGCACCTGGGTGGCTCAGTGGGTTAAAGCCTCTGCCTTGGGCTCAGGTCATGATCCCAGAGTCCTGGGATCGAGCCCCGAGTCGGGCTCTCTACTTGGCGAGGAGCCTGCTTCCTCCTCTCTCTCTCTCTGCCTGCCTCTCTGCCTACTTGTGATCTCTGTCAAATAAATTTTAAAAATCTTAAAAAAAAAAAAAAAAGAAGAAGAAATCTGTATGCATTGTCATGATATACACTGTTAAATGAGGAAAACATATTCCATTGTTTAAAACAAACACCTACTCCGGTGTGTATGTTTATGCTTCTATATCTATTAAAAAAGAAAAAGAAAAAGAAAAGGCCTGGTAGCATGTAACCAAGCTATTAACAATAAAAATCTCTGAAGAGTGCTGGGGGCTAAGGATGAGAGAGACGACAAATAGGAGGAATACAAAAAAATCTCTTTATATAGATCTGGACCCATTTTTTTAATATCAGCAATTTTTTTTTTAAGAATTTATTTATTTATTTGACAGACAGAGATCACAAGTAGGCAGAGAAGCAGGCAGAGAGAGAGAAGGAAGCAGGCTCCCTGCCGAGCAGAGAGCCCGATTCGGGGCTCGATCCCAGGACCCCGGGATCATGACCTGAGCCAAAGGCAGAGGCTTTAACCCACTGAGCCACCCAGGCGCCCCAGCAATGTTCTTAATTTAACTAATTTAACCAAGATCATACAAACTAGGCCAGACACATGTTGCTTTAAATCTACCCACATCTCCAAATTAACAAAAACATAAGCTATCTCAGAATAAATACTTCATTTTAGGTCTTCACCAGTAAAATTAGACCAAGTCATACTGGTGATGCTGGAGTGGGTAAGAATGGACAGAGACAGAATTCCAAGTGACAGTAACACTAGTATAACACAGGTGCTAATATAAGTAACACTTTATTTAGAGTATCCAGATTTCTAAAGTCTCTTTTGTCTCTTAGGAAGAACAAACTTAATTGTTAATGGTCTAGAGCAGTCTGCAAACTTTTTCTGTAAAGGGTCATATGCTAAGTATTTGAGTTTGCAGGCCAACAAGTCTCTGTCGAAACCATTCAACTCTGCCACTGTACCACAAAAGCAGCCACACAGAATACATAAACAAATGGGAGTGGCTGTGTTCCCATAAACTTATTTACAAAGATGGGGAAAAAACAAAGATGGGGGGGTAGATGGATTTGGTCCACAGGCTGTAGCTTGCTGACCCTTGGTCCAGAGGATAGGATAATGACTCACAGGCAGAATCGCAAAGGTCTATAGAGTACAACTCAACAGAAGGCATTCATCACAATCAGGACTAACTGCAAATGGAACGAGTTCCCTCAGCGGATCCCAAGCTTCCATGAGAGTGCCCAAGTTATGCCTACAGTCACGTGTGTAAATATGCAACAGGAATTCCATGCAACAGCTAAGGGTAGCCTGGAGGGCAGACTCAAAGGTTGCCTTCAATGGGAGTACTTTACTCAAGAGCAAGTTCTGACCCAAAGAACCACTTCTAACCATAAAACAACTTACCAAACATGAGAAAACTGTTCTAAGCCCATCAGGGAATGTTCAGGATTATTAAAGATGCTCTTTCTAATTCTCAAACAAGCCCGTGAATGGCTACAAATAGACGGCTGCCTTGGAGTACCATTCTTGGCTGAAAAACAGGATTCCAAGTAGCCAATTGGCTCAGTTAAAAGATTCCCTACAGAAGAAAAGTAGGTAAGAAATCATTAGTCAAAATGTCAAATAAAGATGTAGGAAAACATGTTTTCTTTAATCCACTGATTTCATAATTTTAACATCTACCAAGTGTTATGCAACTATTAAAAATGATTCATGTCATGAATATATATAAATAAATATATCATCACCACACACACATATTATATCCCTTTTGATAGCCAGAAAGAGTAGAGGTCTAAGAAAGACAGGGGGCTTGAGGCACCTGGGTGGCTCAGTGGGTTAAGCCTCTGCCTTCGGTTCAGGTCATGATCTCAGGGTCCTGGGATCAAGCCCCACATTAGGCTCTCTGCTCAGCGGGAGGCCTGCTTCCCTTCCTCTCTCTCTGCCTGCCTCTCTGCCTAGTTGTGATTTCTGTCTGTCAAATAAATAAAATCTTAAAAAAAAAAAAAAGACAAGAAGTTCTACTCTGACCATAATTCAAATTCAAGGTTAACATTACTAAGGTATGTGACTTTGGTCAGAACTAAGAATATTTAGGGGCACCTGGGTGGCTCAGTGGGTTGGCCTCTGCCTTCAGCTCAGGTCATGGTCTCAGGGTCCTGGGATCAAGCCCCGCATTGGGCTCTCTGCTTGGTGGGCAGCCTGCTTCCCCCTCTCTCTCTGCCTCCTCTCTGCCTACTTGTAACCTCCTTCTGTGTGTCAAATAAATAAATAAAAATAAAAGAGCATTTAAAATAGAGGGAATTGGGGCACCTGGGTGACTCAGTCAGTTACTCGTCTCAACTCTTGCTTTCTGCTCAGGTCATGATCTCAGGGTTGTGAGATCGAGCTGCAAGTTGGGCTCTGTGCCAAGCATGGAGTCTTCTCCAGATTCTCTCCCTCTCCTTCCTCCTCCCCCACCCCTTCCTCTGCTCATGCTTGTGTGCATGCTCTCTCTAAAGAATAAATGAATTCTTTTTTTGTTTTTAAAGGTTTTATTTATTTGACAGAGAGAAACACAGCAAGAAAGGGATCACAAGCAGGGAGAGTTGGAAAGGGAAAAGCAGGCTTCCTGCTGAGCAGACAGCCCGATGTGGGGCTTGATCCCAGGACTCTGGGATCACGACCTGAGCCAAGGCAGACCCTTAACGACTGAGTCACTCACGCACCCCAAGAATAAATGAATTCTTTAAAAAAATTTTTTTTAAATAAAATAGAGGGAAAAACATGCACAAAGTTAAATGACAAGTGTTACAGCACATGCAGAGAACAAGTTATTTTGATTGGCTGGAGTGCGAAAGATAAGGCAAAGAATAATGAAAGATAAGGAGACAGATTGTATACAGGCATCCTCATGCTTTTCACAAGCTTGCGTGTAAGCTACTGTGTTTGTGAAAGACCTACTTCAATACCTGTTCTTGCTAATCAAAAGAAATCCAAAGAAAATTTTGATTTTACAAAAAAAAAAAAAAAAAAAAAGGCTAAAGTGGAAAGTGCTATTTGTTTTGCAGCAAGCTGTTACAGATGCAGGGTACACCCCAAGCAGTAAGATCAGCCCCACCCGGGTCCTTCCCCAGGAACTACACTCAGCATCTGAGCATCAAGCCACCAGAGCTTTGAACTGTGTCTGTGAGCATCTGTGCTTTATCTTGATTTATTTTGTGTATCAACTAACAATATGTGTCCTGAAGTAACAGAAAAGCCTAAGAGAGGTAATTTTTTGGGCCTGGGAACATTCAACAATTTGTCCACATAAATTAACGGTAATTGCTTCTTCGCATTACACCATTTCAGGTTACGAAAAATTTCACAGGAATGATCTACTTTCAAATAGTGGGGGAACCATGTCCAAATAAGCATACATTCAACGAAAAAGAACAGAACAGGGGCACCTGGGTGGCTCAGTCAGTTAAGCATTTGCCTTCAGCTCAGGTCAGGATCCCTGGGATCGAGCCCCACTTTGGGCTCCCTGCTTAACGGGAAGCTTGCTTCTTTTCCCTCTGCCTGCTGCTCCCCCTGCTTGTACTCTCTGTCAAGTAAATAAATAAAAATCTTAAAAAAAAAAAAAAAAGGAACAGAACATATGAAACAAAGTAGTTTAAGCAATAAAGGGAGTGCATGGCATCATAATCATACTACTAAAATATATAGAGACAGAACAGATTTCAGGTTAGGCTTGGTCTAGTAGCTCTCTGCTCCTAGAATGTAGGTTCCATGTGGGCAGGAGTTTTTCTATCTTGTTCACTGCTATGTTCACAGCCTAGTACCTTGCATGCAAGGGGGTAGGTACTCAAAAAATTCATGTTACATGGAAAAGAAAGGATTGTTTAAGTCTAAAGTGGTTAAAATGGAAAGTGAGGGGCACCTGGGTGGCTCAGTGGTTTGGGCCTCTGCCTTCAACTCAGGTCATGATCTCGGGGTCCTGGTATCGAGCTCCACATCGGGCTCTCTGCTCAGCGGGAAGCCTGCTTTCCCCTGTCTGCCTCTCTGCCTACTTATGATCTCTCTGTCAAATAAATAAATAAAATAAAATAAAATAAAATTTAAAAAGTGGGCGCCTGGGTGGCTCAGTTGGTTAAGCGACTGCCTTCAGCTCAGGTCATGATCCCAGAGTCCCACATTGGGCTCCCTGTTCAGCAGGGAAGTCTGCTTCTCCCTCTGACCCTCTCCCCTCTCATGCTCTCTTTCTCAAGTAAATAAATAAAATCTTAAAAAAAAAAAAGGAAAGGAAAGTGAAAAATTGAAAGAATATAATCTCATTTAAGAATGTTTGTTTAGGGACACCTGGGTGGCTCAATTGGTTAAGCGGCTGCCTTCGGTCAGGTCATGATCCCAGCATCCTGGGATCGAGTCCCACATCAGGCTCCTTGCTCAGCAGGGAGCCTGCTTCTCTCTCTGCCTCTGCCTGCCACTCTGTCTGCCTGTGCTCACTCTCTCTGACAAATAAATAAATAAAATCTTAAAAAAAAAAAGAACGTTTGTTTATACATTTACCTATTTAAATATGTACCTGTGTATGTTTAAAAAGCTATCTGAAAGGATATTTCACCAAAATGTTAACATAGCTTTTTAAGATAGCTTTTTATTTTTATTTTTTTTATTTAATTTATTTATTTGACAGACAGAGATCACAAGTAGGCAGAGAGGTAGGCAGAGAGAGAGAGGATGAAGCAGGCTCCCTGCTGAGCAGAGAGCCCGATGCACGGCTTGATCCCAGGACGCTGAGATCATGACCTGAGCCAAAGGCAGAGGCTTAACCCACTGAGCCACCCAGGCGCCCCAAGATAGCTTTTTAAAACGTTAACATTTTTGGTAAAATGGATGTAGTAATATGGTAAAAATGGACAGTGAGATTTTTGGATTATTTTTATACTGAACTTTTTAATTCGTATAATATTCAAAATTTTTGAAATCATCAGAAATCCTCTTCTTTTTTCTTCCTAAGCAGTAACTCCTTTCAAAAGACAAAAACTTGGCCAAGCAGCACCAATATAAGTTTAAAGTCCAAGGTACCCACAAATAGCATTTTGAATTTACAAATAACTTTTTTTCCACATTTCATGAAAAATTTACTAACTTCTTTTAAGAGATAACATACAGACACTCTAGACCATCATTTTATTTTCAGCTTCCATTCATTAAATCTATCTACCAGCACAAGTGATAAGATTATAGTCCTGGTGTTGTCACAGTACCTTTCATTACTTTTCACTTACAAAAACTGTATTATTGGCTACATATAAAATACTACATGTAATAAATGTGTAACAGAGCATCATACTATGAAATCCTGTGTACCCACCACCCATTCCAAGAACTAGAGCTTTACCAACAAAATGTATCTTTTTATGTTGCTTCTTTCCTATGGCAACCCATCCTTTCTCCCTGAGATAAACAGGTAACCGAACGGGATCTTTAACATTCACTACCTTTAATATAATTTTATCACATGCATATGCATGCCTAGATAGTATTTATTTTGTTTTGAATTCCATAAAAACTGGGACTGAACTGCATGTTATCTTCTCAGACTTGCTTTTTCTCTCTCAGTATTACAATTCTAAGACCCTTCCATATTGTGTATGTTTTTGATGACTTTAAAACTGTTTTCCAAATATGTTTACAGGCACTCTTTTGTTTATCCTCATCCATGTTTCTGTGGAATAAAGGCAGTAAACACCTTAAAGATGAAGAAACTGAGGGCGCCTGGATGGTTAAAGCCTCTGCCTTCGGCTCGGGTCATGATCCCAAGGTCCTGGGATGGAGCTCCGCATTGGGCTCTCTGCTCAGCAGGGAGCCTGCTTCCTCGACTCTCTCTGCCTGCCTCTCTGCCTACTTGTGATCTTTCTCTGTCAAATAAATAAATAAAATTAAAAAAAAAAAGATGAAGAAACTGAGGCCAAACAATTCTCTGGTCTTCATTAAAATGCCATAAAGAAAAGTGGCCAAAAAAGGACTCCTCACCTAGTAAGATGGGATCCCTGTGTCTTGTTTTCATTTGTTTAGCAAACATTCCAATATTCTACAATTGCCAGACACTGAGCTAAGCTTGTGTAAAAAAAACAAGAATTCTTATCACAGCGGAATTAACAGTTGGTTGGGGAGAATCTCACAATATGCTTCAACATCATGGGAAAAATATGGAAAGCACCTAGTGCCACACAAAGTGCTCAGCAAAACGTGGTTTTCCAAGCTCTTACTTAGGCATTTCTCTCATTTTAACAATACTGCAATTGTACTAACTGTGTAATAAGAGAAAAACCAACAAGTTATTAATACAGAGTTTTTGTACACAAAGTTTATCTGTATGTCTTAGTGCTGACAGAAAGTTCAGGTCCTTATGACCCTCCTGCCCAGACCGTAAAATTACCCTTGTTAAAATTCATGTCCCCAGCACAGGTCCCTCCCCTTCTTAAAATACACTACAAAGTACTCCAGACTCTGAATTCCTTAATTTTATGCTACCTCTAACTAAATTTTCCACCTTTCTGTTAAAAGACATTGTATTGGGACGGCTGGGTGGCTCAGTTGGTTAAGCGGCTGCCTTCGGCTCAGGTCATGATCCCAGCATCCTGGGATCGAGTCCCACATCGGGCTCCTTGCTCGGCAGGGAGCCTGCTTCTCCCTCTGCCTCTGCCTGCCTCTCTGTCTGCCTGTGTTCTCTCTCTCTCTAATAAAAAAAAAAAAAAAAAAAAAGACATTGTATTTCCTAACCTGGTATTCAAGGTTCTCTACAATCGGAATCCAATCAACCTCCTTGTTCCATCCAGTATTTCAAATTTATAGCTCCCCAGTCTGGTGTTATGTAGATCTCTAAGCCCTGCTCCTTCCTACCTATGAAAATATTAGGCCTGTAACCTGGCACTGTGCAACAATTTTTTTTTTAATGAGCACAACCTTCTACAAGTAACAGCCCTTCTAGTAAATTCAATCTAAGTTAAACTTTTTTTTTTAAGATTTATTTATTTGTCTATTTGACAGACAGAGATCACAAGCAGGCAGAGAGAGGAAGGGAAGCAGGCTCCCCCACCCAGCAGAGAGCCCGATGCGGGGCTTGATCCCAGGATCCTGGGATCAATGACCTGAGCTGAAGGCAGAGGCTTTAACCCACTGAGTCACCCAGGCGCCCCTAAGTTAAACTTTTATAACATGCACAAACATTTCAGTCTTAAGAATTTTCTTCATGGGGTGCCTGGGTGGCTCAGTGGGTTAAAGCCTCTGCCTTCGGCTCAGGTCATGATCCCAGGGTCCTGGGATCGAGCCCCACATCGGGCTCTTTGCTCTGCATGGGGCCTGCTTCCTCCTCTCTCTCTGCCTGCCTCTCTGACTACTTGTGATCTTTGTCTGTCAAATAAATAAATACATCTTTAAAAAAAAAAAAAGAAATCTTACCATTTGCGACGACATGGATGGAACTAGAGTGTATTATGCTTAGCGAAATAAGTCAATTGGAGAAAGACAACTATCACATGATCTCCCTGATATGAGGAAGTGGAGATGCAACGGGGGTGGGGGTTAAGGTGGTAGGAAAAGAAAAAATGAAACAAGATGGGATCGGGAGGGAGACAAACCAAAAGAGACTCTTAATGTCATAAAACAAACTGAGGGGGGGTGGGGGGGAGAGGGGTTGGGAGAGGGTGGTGGGGTTACATGTTTAAATAAAAAAGCTTAAAAAAAATAAAAGAATTTTCAACTGGCAGTAACCTAAAAGCCCAACAATAAGGAATTGGTTAATTAGAACACATCTCTAAAGCAAAGTACTATGCAATCCCTTAAAACTATTAATGGCCACCGATTTATATGAAATTTAAGTTTTAAAAAGAAGTTATAAGACAGTGGTGTCACATAATTCATTTTCTAGTGTGCATGCGCAGAAACAAGTATGTAGGCATCAGGATATTAACAGTGGGTTTCTTTGGGTGATGGCAAACTTTTTCTTCCATTTGCGTCTTCTAATTTCTAATATTAATATTCGGCTCTATATAATGAGGTGAAAATAAACTCACGCCCAACTTTCCGGGCCCAGTTTAAAAAGATTTCCTGTCTCTCCTCTCCGCCCCAGAACTTTTCCACATCTCCCGTCTCACTTCCTACAGCACAGGATGCCTCTCTCGGGGATATATATTAATTCCCAACCCGCGTAACACCAGCATTCACATCCTATCTCTCCTACGTGAGCAAGAACTCTGCGAGAAAGGCTGTTACACCGCACGTGTCTGTTCCAACCACGGTGCCAAGCCCAACCCAACCGCGGCTACCAGAAGTGGAACAGATGACATCATGCCGCTCGCCTCAGCAAAATCACGTGGTCGCTAGTGCACGTGATCTGTGGCTTCACAAGAAGTGCAACGACCCACTTGGGGTTCAAGTTGTCGCATTTTACATCCGGCTCCGAAGTCAGGTTAGGGGCCTGCGCCCAGGCTTCTTTGGGGTGCGGAACAGCTGGTCTCTCAGAAGTTACCTGTTTCCAGAGCCGGCTTCACGCACCCACACGCGGTCGCTGTGGGCTGAGGCCCCGACTCTTCCAACACGCGCATGGCTACGGCCCACTGAGGTGTCCACTCGCCCCGACCGACCTTCCGCTTCCGGTCTCTGAGAGGGGTGCCTGCGCAGTAGCCGCCCTGGCGGGGTGGCGCGAGCTCAGCGCCTGGCGCATGCGCGGGGAGTGGGACGCGCTCTACGCGGGCGCTGCCTGCGGCACGGGTAGGGTTTCAATTTCCATTTCCCAGCCTGGGTTTCTCTCACCAACCTGACTGTTTCCTCGCGGTGACCCGCTGCGATTCCCTGCCAGTCAGGGACTCCGAATTCCAGCGCTTGTGAAGAGGGACACTTTGATGAAGATTTACACACTAAGATGTCTCTTTCAAACATTGATATAAACAACCTACGTGACCAATGAATGACACTGATTTTTAAAGAAAAAGGATGTGTATATGCAGTTACCACATAGCATAACGATGAGATGTTAGTAAATTAGAAGTTCTTTTTTTTTTTTTTTTAAAGAAAATCCTTGTAGGTCATGGGTGGCCACAAGGCATTTTTTTTTTAAGATTCTCTTTTATTTATTTGACAGAGAGATCACAAGTAGGCAGAGAGGCAGGCAGAGGGCAGCCCCACTGAACAGAGAGCCCGATGCGGGGCTCAATCCCAGGACCTTGGGATCATGACCTGAGCCGAAGGCATAGGCTTAACCCACTGAGCCACGTAGGCGCCCCAGGAAATTAGAAATTCTTCAGTCGTGGGAATACACATGATTATACTTATGTATACTCCCAACTTTTCCAGAATAAAAACGATGTTTTGTCAACAAGGAGCCCTAACTAAACCTTATATCACGTCTAATGGATGGGGAGCGTCACACTGGAATAGCAGTTAAGGAGTGCGGACTTTTCTGTGCTGCATACCCTATGGGAACTGAAGAATGAAATTCAGAGTCAATATGCCATTTACATGGGAGAGATTGTGATCGTTGTTTCTGGGCAGCTATGAAAGGTTGAAAACCGACAAGAATCTTGATTTCATCCCATGAGATGACCAGTTATCCTTGCAGCAATACTATCCTTTCACCTACTTATTTGTAAAGTCATCTCTCCCCTATATCAAGTTTCTCTGTACATGTAATTCTGTTTCTGGGCCTTTTATTCTGTTTGGGGTCCGGGAACTTAGGGCTTGCAATATAAAATATCCAGAAGCATGCAAGTCCACAGATTTTAAAAGCTCAACCATGAAAATCTTTTGCTAAACCTTTTCATTTCTAATGGAGTTGTATAAGATCACTAGTAGAAAATAACTGGCAACACCCTAAGATTTAAGCAAAAGGTTGTGGTGTAAAACACACACTTTGGGGCACCTAGGTGTCTCAGTCAGTTAAGCATCTGCCTTCGGCTCAGGTCATGATCCCAGGGTTTTGGGATCTAGTCCTGTGTAAGAGTTCTGCACTCAGTGGGAAGCCTGCTTCTCCCTCTCCTCCCTGCTCCTGCTCTCTGGCTATCTGTCCCTCTCTCCAATAAATAAAATCTTAAGAAAATAATAAAAATAAAACACACTTTGAAATTGCTCAAATTCACATATAAGTCCTATGTCCATAAAAATTTGGAAAAGAATGCTGTTAATCTGTTTCCAGGAATGCCATTAATCTGTGCGATTGCAGAAACAAGTTTGAGAACACTTTATAAAACTGGGGCTGTAATAGCTGTGTTTGCCACTAGATGGTGGTGTTGAAAGTGATGTCTTGCTTAATTTGACAGATGAGTGTGGGAAGAGAGAGGTATTTGCCCTCTTGACCCTCGATATCATTATCTAAAGATAATCACGAAAAATAATGCATTACCGAGTGTGACAAGTACTGCGATGCAAAGCAGATTTGGAGACACTGGTGAAGTAGATTGCTACATCTAAATTCCAAAGGTAAATTTTCTTTTTATGGAAAATAGGAACTTAAATATATAGCAACTTTATTATGTGATCTGAGGCTTTTTATTACCCTTTCTAGAGTCCTGATTATAGTTTATAAGGCAACTGTTTCTTTGTGGAGGTGAGACCTAGGAATCTCCCTCTAAAAAAGCCTAGATGATTCTAATACAGGTGATTATCAGCCTATACTTGGAGAGACACTTCTTATAATGGTTCCTTTTTTTTTTTTTTAAGATTTTATTTATTTATTTGACAGAGATAGAGATCACAAGTAGGCAGAGAGGCAGGCAGAGAGAGAAGGGGAAGCAGGCTCTCTGCCGAGCAGAGAGCCCAATGCGGGCCCATCCCAGGACCCTGGGATCATGACCTGAGCCGAAGGCAGAGGCTCAACCCACTGAGCCACCCAGGTGCCCCCTTATAATGGTTCTTAACCTTCCACTTGGATGAAGGATCCCTTTGAAAAGCAATTAAAGCTTTGGGACTTCTCATGCATCATTTTAGATTTAAAAGCATCGGATTCATGGATTTTTTTTTTAAGATTTTATTTATTTATTTGATAGACAGAGATCACAAGTAGGCAGAGAGGCAGAGAGAGAGAGGAGGAAGCAGGCTGTCCGCAGAGCAGAGAGGCCCATGCAGGGCTCGATCCCACGACCCTGGGATCATGACCCGAGCTGAAGGCAGCGGCTTTAACCCGCTGAGCCACCCAGGCGCCCCGGATTCATGGATTTTTAAGAACCACCTACCTACCATGAGAGGAAAGTAGCACAAAGTAGGGGTAGATGGTTTACAAAACCTTTGCTTCTGTGACCTCAAGGTTCAAAGCCAAGGAAGAAAACTGGAAAATGTTTAGATGCACGCTGGTATTTGAATGAGAATAGTGAGAAAGCAGAGTTTGTGTGTATACATGGAGCAGAGTTAAGAGGACAAGCAGAAAGGATCCTAAGAGGTAAAAAGAGAAGATCCCTCTCCTTCTAATGTACTATAGTCCTCATTCCATCTACTTCCCCATCTCTTTCACCGTTATGGCCGGGTGCATTGTACCTATGCAAGTATCTTATGGTTCATTTTAATGCAACTCTCTTAGAACATGAAACTTCCATTTAGTCTTTTTCCTCTATTGTTGACCCACTCTGGCAGGTGGATTGAGACAAAAAAATTTTTTTAAAGATTTTATTTATTCATTTGACAGACAGAGATCACAAGTAGACAGAGAGGCAGGCAGAGAGAGAGAGAGGGGGCGGCGGGGAAGCAGGCTCCCCGCTGAGCAGAGAGCCCGATGTGGGGCTCGATCCCAGGACCCTGAGATCATGACCTGAGCCAAAGGCAGAGGCTCAACCCACTGAGCCACCCAGGTGCCCCTGAGACAAAATTTCTTAAGAGTAGACCTAGCATGAAAAGTTAGATGTGACTTTAGGTGAGTACCCAGCCTCTCTGAGGCTATTCCCTCATCTACGAAACTGGAATGATAATCATTGTCCCACCCATTTCACACTCTTATGCAAGTAAAAAAAATGTATATGAAAACATAAATTCTGGGGCGCCTGGGTGGCTCAGTCGTTAAGCGTCTGCCTTCGGCTCAGGTCATGATCCCAGGGTCCTGGGATCGAGCCCCACATCGGGCTCCCTGCTCGGCAGGAAGCCTGCTTCTGACTTTCCCACTCCTCCTGCCTGTGTTCCCTCTCACTGTGTGTCTCCCTATCAAATAAATTTAAAAAATCTTAAAAAAAAACATAAATTCTGAAATGTCATTCAGATGTAAATGATTATACGGTTATTCTGCCCTCAATATGTCCCTGGAGTAATATAATGGGGTATGAGTGAATCCCTATACGATGAATGTATCTCAAGAGGAAAAAAAAATGTGATGTTCGTGGGGGTGTGCAAACAGAAGGGAAACAGCATTGTAACCGCCCACTATATCAGTGGCCATTAACTGTAGGGCACTTCAGGATCACCAGGGGAGCTTTTCAAATACCCTAAATGCAATGTTGTATCCCATTTTGGATCCTGAAGCAGAAAAAGGGCATTAGTAGAAAAACTAATGAAATCCAGATAATGATAACATCATTGTCTTAGTTTCTTAAGTTTTGATGAATGCACCATGGTTACAGAGCATGTTAACATTAGGATAAGCTGGTGAGAGGTATGCAGAAACTTCTGTACTATCATTGTAAGTTTTCTATAATTTTTCTTTTTTTTAAAGATTTTATTCATTTATTTGACAGAGATCACAAGTAAGCAGAGAGGCAGGCAGGAGGGCGGGGAAGCAGGCTCCCTGCTGAGCAGAGAACCCGATTTGGGACTCCATCCCAGGACCCTGAGATCATGACCTGAGCCGAAGGCAGAGGCTGTAACCCACTGAGCCACCCAGGTGCCCCGAATTTTCTGTAATATCTAAAATTATTTTTCAAACAATATTTAAAACAAAAAAATCTATTTAAAAAATTAATATATCTATGCCTCGATGCCATCCTAGACAGGTAAATCAGAATCCCTGGGGAGGTGTCTGGACAGCTGTAACTTTGAAATCTTCCCCAGTGGTTCTAATGGACCCTGAAGGTTGAGAAGCTCTTTCTACACTGTGGTACTTATGAGACTAGGATTCTGTCTTGTTCTTAGCTGTCTAGCCTAGTACTTAGCACAGGGCCTCTGTACCTATATGGGGAGCTTATACAATAAGTTTAGTTCAGTCCTTGCTGAACTAAACCCTTATCTGCAAAAATCCCCTTCGAGTCTTCTGTAATAACAGATGGAAAACTGCAAACAGTGCCCCTGCCAAAATACCGGGGAAGGGGGGGATTTTCAGATATCTTCCTACCCAGAATAATTCCTATTCATGCCCCCAGTCTCTTGTAATTTTCAGCTAACACTGACCATTATAAGACATTCTTAAATTACTAAAACTGAGGACGCCTGGGTGGCTCAGTTGGTTAAGCGGCTGCCTTCGGCTCAGGTCATGATCCCAGCGTCCTGGGATCAAGTCCCGCATCGGGCTCCTTGCTCGGCAGTGAGCCTGCTTCTCCCTCTGCCTGCCACTCTGTCTGCCTGTGCTCGCTCCTGCGCTCTCTCTCTATCTGACAAATAAATAAATAAAATCTTAAAAAAAAAAAATTAAAAATAAATTACTAAAACTGCATTGTTCAAAAGTCTTACTTCATTCCACATTACCTAACACATACTTCTTAGATGTGCAAAATTCTGTCCACTCTGATATGAGACTTTGAGCCTATTAGCCTGCTGTTCCACACGGACCGTGCATTAACTGTAGTTTGTACTTGCAGTTCCCTTGAATATGTGCTGAATTCATCCTTCTCTGTGTCACGCACAGTGAGGCCACAATCCTCACCTACAGTACAAATCTTTTCTGTCTTTCAAGACTCCTCGAAGATGTGATTTTTTTCAGGTCACTCCAGCAAAAAAAAAAAGTGAGTGTTCCCTCTATTATGTCTACTCTTCAAATGACACTAGCATTACTATTATTTGTGTTCTGTTTTATTTCCCCCATGAAACGAGATTAAACCCCTGGAGGGTAAGGACTATGTTATAGGTGTTCTAACCCTCACGGTGCTTACCAGGATGCTGTCCAAGCGGTGAAACATGTAATAAAAATTTAATGTACATTTTGCACAAATACAATATTTTGAAAGAAAAAAGAAAATAAAAATTTAAACACTCCAGGAAACTGCATCGATCACTCATCTCCTCAAAATATCTTGGAACGAGTCCCAGAATAATTGTTAAAATTAACTTAAAAAAAGACTACCAAAGTCTGAGTAAAATGTTGAAGCTATTGTTACATGGATAGTGGACAAAGTTTACAAGAAAACTATTACTCCACCAGATTTTAAGTGTTCAAACAATACTTTCTCTACTTTTAAGAATTAAACAAGGGAAAAATAAATAAAAAATAGAAGAATTAAAGAAAGGTTCTTGATGAATGATCAACTATTCAGCCATTCATTTCCCATTTCTTTCTCTCCCCCACCACTATCCTCACCCCAATATGCATATATGTATATACACACACGCACACACACACACTAGCAGGATATCATCTATGTAATAGAGCCTGAAAAAAACACCTTCATTCTCTTAGAGCCTATATGTGAAAAAAAGAAAACGTTAAAATATTAATGAGTATAGTAGAGATCTACAGTGTTTTGAGAAAATCACACACGTAATATATTAAGATGTGTATTTTGTTGGACAACTATTGATGGTTGAGCATTGTTAAAACAAAACATAACTAAAGACATCATTTTCTGGATGAATTTCTTGAGGAACGTTTGCAATTGCTGGTATCTCTGGTTCTTCTGCTTTGGGTTTTTCTCTCATTTCTGTAAAATAAAATATGAAAATAGGTTCAATGAATGGTATTGAAACAATTGAGTATCTCGAGGAAGAAAACTCTACCTCACACCTTGCACAAAAGCAAATTTCAAATGAATTAAAGATTTAAATATTAAAATACTATAAGTGTTGTAGAAACAATAAAATGTTTTTTATACTCTTAGTGTTAGAAAGGCCTTTCTAAGCAGAATAGAGACCAGAAAACATAAAGGAAAAGAATGGTTTGAAAAACTAAATATTAAAATCATGACAGTTTTAAATAACTAAAAATTAAAATCTTATCATGTAGATGACAAAAACCATTATAAATAAAGTTAAACCAAAAACAACAGGGAAATTATAACTTATGTGTAGGTGAAGGCTTAGAAACTATGATATAAGGATCTTTAAAATCAATCCAAAAGATCAAATTTAAAATAGAACAGGAATTCAAACAGGCAATTCGCAAAAGAAAAAATTCAAATTTATAATAGTCATGAAATTCAAATTCATGATAATATTAATGCCTAGTAGCAGTAGTCATCATTTAAAAAGTAGAAAATAAAACAATTAGGGGTTTTTTTGTTTGTTTGTTTGCTTTAAAGATTTTATTTATTTATTTGACAGACAGAGATCACAAGTAGGCACGGAGGCAGGCAGAGAGAGAGGAGGAAGCAGGCTCTCCGCAGAACAGAGAGCCCAATGTGGGGCTTGATTCCAGGACTCTGGGATCATGACCTGAGCCGAAGGCAGAGGCTTTAACCCACTGAGCCACCTAGGCACCCCAAAACAATTAGATTTTTTAGTTTTATTTTTTTTTTTAAGCCTAACACATAGAAAAAGTTCTGTGGGTTTTTTTTAAAGATTTATTTATTTATTTATTTATTTTAGAGACGTGGGGGCAGAGAGAGAATCCTCAAGCAGGCTCCCTGCTGAGTGCAGAACCTGACATGGGACTCAATCCCGGGACCCTGACATCATGACCTGAGCCAAAATCAAGAGTCAGACATTCAACCAACCGAGGCACCCAGGTGCCCCAGAAAAGTTTTTTAAAGGTAACGATATGCAGTATGGGCAAAGGCCTAGTGGAAAGGCATTTAAATAAACTCTTGGTTTATGTGGATTGCTACAATATTTTGGGATGCTGGTCTGACAGAATGTATCCAAACATTAAATGTGGGTAACTTTTGGCCCAGCATTTCAATTTCTAGAGATTTATCCAAAGAATATAATCAGACAAACAAGCTTCCTGTGCCTCAGTTTCCTAGTCTATGAAATGGAGATAATATTGTTTTTCTGTTAGGGCTTTAACATTGAATAAAATAATTCACACAAGGGTGCCTGGGTGGCTCAGTGGGTTAAAGCCTCTGCCTTCGGCTCAGGTCATGATTCCAGGGTCCTGGGATCGAGTCCTGCATCGGGCTTTCTGCTCAGCGGGGAGCCTGCTTCCTCCTCCTCTCTCTCTGCCTGCCTCTCTGCCAAATAAATAAACAAAATCTTTAAAAAATAATAATAATTCACACAAAAGGTTTAATAGTTTCTGGCACATAGAAAGTGCCCCATAAATGTTACTTCCAATGATGTCCATTGAACGTTGTTTTAATAGTAAAACTTGGCAGTAATATAAGTGTTTGTCATTTCAGAGATTGGTTGAATAAATTATTGCACTTGTAATACCATATAACTGCTACAAAATATTTCATTAAGATGGCCATGATATATATTGTATGTGAAAAAATGCAGGTTATAGAATGTATTCTACTATCCTATTTATTTATTTATTTATTTATTTATTTATTTATTTGACAGAGAGAGAGAGAGATCACAAGCAGGCAAAGAGGTAGGCAGAGAGAGGTGAGGGGTGGTGGGGAGCAGGCTCCCTGCTGAGCAGAGAGCCCGATACAGGGCTCGATCCCAGGACCCTAGGGATCGTGGCCTGAGCCAAAGGCAGAGGCTTAACCCACTGAGCCATCCAGGCCCCCCAACTATCTCATTTGTTAAAATGAAGGAAAACAACCTTCAGGATGAGGATCAAAGATAGGAGATGGTGTTAGAGTGGACTTACTCTACATTCACTTATATATTGCTCTCCTTTATCATGATGAACATTCACAATTCATTATTATGAACATTTTCTACTCAGTAAAAAAGGTAGATATTTCCATTCATTTGGCCAGACAAAACCCCCCAAAAAGAAATCACGAATTAATTGCCCACATTAACTTTGGCAAGAATGAACCTTCTAGAACGGAGCCTGTGTGGATGAGAGCTGCTTCTCCAGCAAGGGCTGCTGTCAGCACAGGCCCATGCTTCACCCACCTGCTTTTTACTGTAATTTTTTTCTTTTCTTTACTCTAATTTTTTCAAGGTATTTCTTTAAAACCTGTGGGAACCCAACTAACCCCAAGCTTTTGTTGCACTCATCTTTTAGGAAAGAGAATAAATAAGCTACCAAAGGGATTTCTTTAGGAAACAATTGCCTGGGGAGAACTCTAGTCTTGTAGACTCAGCCCATTGCTTACACTGTCTACGCTATTGTATGAAGAGTAAGTCAAACAGAAGAAAGGTCACATTATTTAAAAAGTGTTATGCTGGGACACCTGGGTGGGTCCTGGGATCGAGTCCCGCATTGGGCTCTCTGCTCGGCAGGGAGCCTGCTTCTCCCCTCCCCTCTCTGTCTGCCTCTCTGCCTACTTGTGTGATCTCTGTCTGTCAAATAAATAAATAAAACCTTTAAAAAAAAAAGTGTTATGCTTAGGAGAAAGCTTTTCAGAAATAGGCATTGAAATGGAAAGGTGTTTTTGGCAAACCTGATAAATCCCAAAAAATGAGCTCCCCAGTAACAGGATAATATTTTGTATCTTACAATCCCCTCATACCTCGTACCCTGAGAATTTATTTGCTTTTAGTTTGCTGGTAAATTTTTATTCTCAAGAAAAACTGTATTCCTGAAGTTTTCCTATTAATTTAAATTTGATTGCTCTTTAAAATATTTTGTACAGGGGCGCCTGGGTGGCTCAGTGGGTTAAAGCCTCTGCCTTCCGCTCAGGTCATGTTCCCAGGGTCCTGGGATCGAGCCCCAAACTGGGCTCTCTGCTCAGCAGGGAGCCTGCTTCCTCCTCTCTCTCTGCCTGCCTCTTTGCCTACTTGTGATCTCTGTCAGTCAAATAAATCATAATAAAATAAAGTATTTTGTACATAATTCATCTTATATTGGGTTCATTTCACTATACTGGCTAAAGCTTCCCAGGTATATCAAATACCTACTATACGCACTTATATTTTCTTTTTTCTTATTATTAAAAGATCTTATTTATTTATTTATTTGAGAGAGAGAATGAGAAATCATGAAAGGGGAGAAGGTCAGAGGGAGAAGCAGACTCCCCACGGAGCTGGGAGCCCCATGTGGGACTTGATCCCGGGACTCCAGGATCATGACCTGAGCCGAAGGCAGTCGCTTAACCAACTGAGCTATCCAAGCGCCCCACACTTATATTTTCAATGATTTTCTTTTAATTCTTTGTAAATGTGCCAAACAGACATTGGTTGGATGAAAAACATTTTTTACTCGAAACTAGCTAATGACATTAATGGTATCCCCTGCAATAACGGGAGATACCCTACGATTGTTAAGGCAGGCTATAAAATCACCACTCCTAGGGAGACGTACCTATGTTGGTGCTCTAATTATAAATGGGTAACCCCATTAAGTGGCAGTGTCACTGACTTATCCCAATTAAAACACCCTACCTCGAGGAAAAGTATAAACATCCTTAGCGTCCTCCTGGCGTGCTTTAGGATCCTGGCTTTGGGGCCCACCTGTTTCTTGATATGGTTCTGGAAAGCATTCTTTGGGCAGATCCTTATCTTTATATGCCTTAGTAGAAAGATCTTCAGGCCCAGGGGTTTCTTGGTATATTTCAGGTGAATAGTCTTCAGGCCCAGGTGTTTTTTGGTATATTTCAGGTGAGCCTTCCTCAGGCCCAGGTGTTTCCTCAGGCCCAGGTGTTTCTTGGTGTATTTCAGGTGAATAGTCTTCAGGCCCAGGTGTTTCTTGGTATATTTCAGGTGAGACTTCCTCAGGCCCAGGTGTTTCTTGGTATATTTCAGGTGAGCCTTCCTCAGGCCCAGGTGTTTCTTGGTGTATTTCAGGTGGATATTCCTCAAAAGCAGGCACTTCTTGGGTTGTGTTATGAGAGAATGCTTTTGGCACAGCAATTTCTTTATATGTTTCATGAGAGAAGTGTTCAGGTTCAACTGTTTCTCGGTGTGTCTTTGTAGAAAGGTCTTTAGGCACAATTTCTTGTGTCTTAGGAAAGAAGCTTTCAATCTCAGCCATTCCTTGTTCTGGTTCAGAATTGTATTCCTCAGGTTCAGCTCTCTTTTGGTATGTCTCAAGAGCATACCCTTTAGGCATATCTGGTTTGGCGAATGCTTCAAGAGAGCATCCTTCCAGGTCAGCTATGTCTTCAGATGTTTTAGAAGGAAGGACTTTGACTACAGCTGTTTCCTGGCACATTGTAGAGGAGAGGGCTTTAGGTTCAGCTGTATCAGGGCACATTCTGGAAGGATGGTTTTGAAGTACAGCTGTTTCTTGGCACATTGTAGAAGTGAAATCTTCAGGTTCAGCTGTATCAGGGCACATTATGGAAGAATGGCCTTGAAGCACGGCTGTTTCTTGGCACGTTGTAGGAGAGAGGTCTTCATGTTCAGCTGTATCAGGGCACATTATGGAAGAATGGCCTTGAAGCACGGCCGTTTCTTGGTACATTGTAGGAGAGAGGGCTTCAGGTTCAGCCACATCTTGGCATGTTTCAGAAGGGTGGTTTTGTACAACTGTTTCTTGTAACTCAGAAGAATGATCCTGATGTATGTTTTCTTGATCCACTGCAGAGAATTGTGTCTCAGGCATAACTTTTTTGGGAGAGGCTAGCAGAGACAGCACTTCAGTTATACTCTTAGGTGGTTCAGTTTCTTTCTCCATAGGTGCTAGTGCTTTCTCCATCGTGTCTTTTTTAAGTTGTGACTGAGGTTCCTCCTTCAGTTCCATACTTTGTCGTCTCTTTCTGCCTCTCTTGTTTCCTTTTCCTGTCCTTGGCCGCTTGCATTTTTTCTCTCTGTGGAAGATCAGAATTAGTGTCAGCAATGGGATTACAGGATTGGAAAAAATCCTTAGTGATAACAGTCCCAGGCCTCCCTCCGCCTACTGTGTTGCATGACCATGAACCAATACTTAATCTCTCTAGACCTCAACCTTCTTGTTTGCAAAATGAAGGAGAAGTACGAGATGTTCTCAGTTGGCAAGAGAAGAAATGTCCCTCAGGGAATTTTTGTCTCTGACACCTGGCTCACACAGAATCTTCCTGGTGAGTGTAGAGTGCGTGTGTGTGTTTGAAACCATATACTTAAAGATTGGTCATGGAAAGTGTATCACTCATGTTGTAAAGGAATAGACTGGCATGCTGGTTTACACAGTAGTCTCTTTGGGTCGAATCTATGTGAGTTAGTCCCACTAGGTCCTAGGCAAACGGATACAACTGTGTTTCTTTTTTTTTTAAAGATTTTATTTATTTATTTGATAGACAGAGATCACACAAGCAGGCAGAGAGGCAGGCAGAGAGGGGAGGGGAAAAGCAGGCTCCCTGCCGAGCAGAGAGCCCGATGTGGGACTTGATCCCAGGACGGTGGGATCATGACCTGAGCCGAAGGCAGCGGCCCAACCCACTGAGCCACCCAGGCATCCCTACAACTGTGTTTCTAGATCCGCAATCCAGGCACAGCTCCTTGACTGTGCAGCCCGCAGACAGAATATGTATGTATAATTGCTTATCTAATTCAGCGTCTTGTGTACACAATGTCAATCGCTGCAATACATGTCAAATGAGATGTACTGTAAGCTGGGCCAAAAGCTGCAAAAACATTTCTGAAGTAAAGAAGCCTAGTAGAAAGGCATGAGTGGCCATATTATACCTACTCCAAATTAATAGCTAGAGGAAGGATCTAAGATAAAAGGATATGCCTGGAAATTGCAGCTAATGACATATTGTTAGGTATTGCCACTACAAGCAAATACAGATGGCTAGTGCAGATGGGCTGGGGGCTTGGGGGAGGAAAAGGTACTATAAATAAACATTTCATCATTTTTCTAAACCCATTGAAATTCTGTTCTATACTACCTGCTCTGCAGAGCCTTCTCTTAGAGATCACAAGCTGAAATGTTCTCCTTGCTCAGGATTTATGATGAGGGTCATGCTTTTAGGGGAGGGACATAGGCTGCCTCATACTCTCATTATTTCTGGGGAGATATTCTTAGAGTAAATATTCATATTTCTTTTAGCAAGCAAGGTAAAACCAGGGCTTTTATATCTCTGCAGTGCTCATAATTCCTTGCACATTTAAATGGATACCCTATTCTACCCTTATTTATGTTTGGTGACTTCCATAGTTAAAATTTTTTTAAAGGTGGCCTCATGAAAACTAGTTTGAAATCAATGTCTTAAAAGTTATATATGGGGGCACTTGGGTGGCTCAGTGGGTTAAGCCTCTGCCATCAGCTCAGGTCATGATCTCAGGATCCTGGGATCGAGCCCCAAACCGGGCTCTCTGCTCAGCGGGGAGCCTGCTTCCTCCCCTCTCTCTGCCTGGCTCTCTACCTACTTGTGATCTCTCTCTGTGTCAAATAAATAAATAAAATATTTTTAAAAATAAAACAAAAGTTATATATGTAATCAGACAGTCAAAAATAAGTATTAAAAGTAATATAGAAGAAAATGTTGTGTAAAAACGATGGGATGAGACCTCAGCATTTTAGAGCTTAATTCCAAGTAACAGAGGACATAAGATAATTTATAAAGTCCTCATTGTCAGATTTGTAAAAAATGGTGTATGTGACTTTTTCAGGAAACACATTTCATCCTAGATATTAAATCCTAAATAATTTGTTAGGTAGATCTCTGAGGGAATCTGAGTTATGTTCCATCTATATTCTTCCTGGTAGTTTTTCAAAAGAGACAAATACATTTATGTGGCCTAAAATTTAATCCAGATTCTGTCACTGGTCAGCTATGTGATCATGGACAGGTCACTTAAGCTCTCTATGCCTTGGTTTCTTCATAGGTAAAATGGAGTAAATGGTATCTGTCCAACTTCATGTGATAGTTGTAAGAATTGCATATAATAGGGGCGCCTGGGTAGCTCAATTGGCTAAGCATCTAATGCTTGGTTTTTGGCTAAGGTCATGATCTCAGGGTCCTGAGAGTGAGTCCCATGTTGAGCTCCCTGCTCAGCAGGGAATCTGCTTCCCCTCCCCCCTCCCCCCACTCATGTACACCATCTCTCTCTAAAAATAAATAAATAAATCTTTTTTAAAAAAGAATGTAATAACTTGAATGAGTGAATTATTCAGATATAAATTAGTGCTCATATTAATACAGGAAGCCCAGTCCTTCTTATGTGCTAGGCACTGTTTTGAGTAATTTACTTATCCTATTATCTCATATAATCTTCATATCATCCACTTATGAGACAGATACTATTATTACCTCCATTTTGCAGATGACAAAACCGAGGAACTTTCTTGTCCAAGGTCAAATGGCTAGAAGTGGCGGAGCCACACTTCAGGTCTAGCCAATCTGGCTTTAACAGCCAGGGCTCTTAACCATGACCCTCCACTGCTTCTTTCTGGAACCACCAAGGTTTCACTGTGTGGTGTGTTATGGTAAGAACAAACCTCAGCAGTAAAGAGATGTGTCACAAGAGCATGGCCAGCCAGCTGCCAAGAGGCTTACCAAGGTGACATCTACTTCAGTGGCTTTTTCAGCTTTGCCCCACCCCAACCCCAACCCAGCAAGCCCAGAAACCCAATTCTATCAGCACACTGAGAATAGTTCCCTTTATCTGGGATAGAACTCATCAACCAGCTCAGAGAGACTGATAAATAAACCTAAAGACCAATTTTTAAGGAAACAGTGAGAAAAGCAAAGTCACATAGCAGAGGATGCTTGGACTAACAGGTGAATGTATTATTTCTCTGTAGCAAGTATTTGAGAAGCCAAGTAATGATCAGAAGTTTGCTTGGCAAGTATGGAATTAGGGGGGCTAATAGGATATTCTTCAACCGAGTCACCTGCCACAGGACTCAAGTACAAAAGTTTCTGCTGTAATTCCTGGAAAACCATAGCTCCTGGAAAACCTTTCTGCAAATCATACACTAAAAGTGCAGTGCTTGGGGGGAAAAATAGAGTTAAGGCAAATAACCCAAGTCCTGTGCAACATTTTTGTTTGTTTGTTTTTATTAAGTAGGTCCAACGCGGGACTTGAACACTCAACCCTGAGATCAAGACCTGAGCCAGATCAAGAGTCAGGGAGCCAGGGGCGCCTGGGTGGCTCAGTGGGTTAAGCCTCTGCCTTCGGCTCAGGTCATGATCCCAGAGTCCTGGGATCGAGCGGAGCAGAGAGCCCGCTTCCTCCTCTCTGTTTCTGCCTGCCTCTTTGCCTATTTGTGACGCCTCTCTCTCAAATAAATAAATACAAATCTTAAAAAAAATAAAAATTTAAAAAAAAAGAGTCAGGGGGCCTAACTGAGCCACAGAGGCGCCCCTTGTGCAACACCAACGAAAATAATGGGTACCCAGGAGATGACTTGAGTAGTCCAAACAGGCCACTTACCCTGGCTGGAGGCTGCCTCAGACAGAGTGAAAATACTCAAAAGCAACTGTGTAAATGCAGGCTTTCAGCTGCTGAGATGATGCAAATGTTGGGGGTACTCTGAGCCAGCAGAGCTGCCGACTGGCTGGGCACCGGAGGTAGTGCAAGCTGCATGTGGGGAGCGGTGCAGGGCTAATCCTGTCCTCTGGGGAAGGACGCCTTGATGCAGCCTGAAAAGGTCCCTGCTTTTGCAGCAGCCAAGCTGAAGCTTTTTCCCTTTCCAACTGAAGGTTTTAATTGTATTCCCTTTTGACGAGGCAAAATCTCAAACCAATACAACTTCTACATTATACTGACATCATTCTCCTATTTACCAATCACATGTGAGCTGACTGGTGCTGTAGAAACTCACCTTGTAGCAGACTAGCTGGTAACTAAGTCCACAGGGGGATAGGTGCTTTTTCTCCAGAAAAGTGCTAAAACATCTATATTGTACTTTTTTTTAAATGATGCTTAGAAATTGTAACCTATTTTATCTTTGCCATCAAAAGAAACATTTTTGCAGCAATGAAGAAATGCAAATCTAACTGCTAACCTAATAATGATGATGATGATGATGATGATGAGTGTTTAGATCAGTGGTTCTCAACTGGGGGCAATGTTGCCCCTTCGGTTCCCCCCACGCCCCACCCCCTGTCCCATGTCAGGAGGCATTTGACAATGTCTGGAAACACTTTTGGTTGTCACAACGTGGGTGAGGGAGTGCTACTACTTTCTAGATGTCAGAGAAGCTACGAACCATCTACAATGCACAGAACAGCCTCCCACACAAAGACTTATCCTGCCCACAGCCTCAGTAGTGCCCAGGTTGAGATACTCTGGCTTAGATGGGCTAAGCTCATACTCTGGCTCCTTGGGCTCCCCGTTTCTATCTCTAAGCATGTCCAAGTACCTCTGTTTTCAGAGTCCTATTTTAAATGGGTGCAGTTAGAAGCTGCCTTGTTTATAATCATGGTCTCAGATTCCCTCCCTGAGGGAGGCAGGTGACTTTACTTGGAGATTTAAGAACTCCTTCACTTGGGGGACGGGTGTTGGGAGAGGGTGGTGGGGTTACATTATATGTTTAAATAAAAAAAAAATTAAATTAAAAAAAATAAAAAAGAACTCCTTCACTCTTCCATCACTTGTTTCCGTGGTTTACTCCATGGAGAGTTAACACACTCATTCAGTTAGGATTTTACTAATTGAAAGCTTGGAAAAACTAGCTTGACGTTCTCCTCCAAGATATCTACTGCTCCCAACAAGATGCTGCTATGTTTGTATTACCAGAGTAGTAGAACACCAGGCCCCTCTACAATATGATTCAACTGCCTGGGGCTTTAATTTAAGAAGAATAGGAATAAAATTCTTTTCCCAACCCTTCACTAGCTATGTGACTTTAGTCAAGAGATTTAACCTTTGAAGACTTAGGGTTTTTTGGTTTTTTGTAAAATAGGGATAAGCCCCCCCCCCTCCGATTTCTGGGGTTGTTGGAAAGATACAGTGTGTAAAAGCACGTCAGCACTACTTGACCCAAAGCATATACTGGGCAAATACCGGTTCTTTTCCCTTGCAATGATACTATACCCAAAATGCCACTGCAAATTTTGCTTCTCTTGTGCTTCAGCTTTCCTTTTTCTGAGTTGCTCTCTGTTTCGCAAATTCCAAGTTCCAGTGACTTCTGTAGGATCAAAATGGAAGTTAGAGGATGTAGTGATAAATTGTGGCATTTATCAGCAAGAGTCCTAGGGCAAAGTGGTAGAACCTCTACATGAGGTATCTGTTTTGCTCCCAGCTTTGGGGGGACAAAGACCATAGCTTTTTTTTTTTAAGATTTTATTTATTTATTTGACAGAGAGAGATCTACAAGTAGGCAGAGAGGCAGGCAGAGAGGGGGGGGGAAGCAGGCTCCCTGCTGAGCAGAGAGCCAGATGCGGGGCTCGATCCCAGGACCCGAGATCATGACCTGAGCCGAAGGCAGAGGCTTAACCCACTGAGCTACCCAGGCGCCCCAAAGACCATATCTTATTTATCCTTGGACTGACCTCCAAAGAATGCCTAGGAGTAAACTTTCAGTAAACACTTTTTAAACGAAAGAGACAGTAAGTACATAAGTGTGCTATTAACCCATTAATTTCTTCAAAATAATTTTACATATTGTAGAAACATTAAAAAAATCAGCCATGTTTTGCCATCCTTAATGTTATAACCTGTTTTCATTTTATCTCTCATACCCATCTAGTTCTTATATTACATAAATCTGTAATGATTGCATACTATGCTTTTATTATTATTAACCTAACATTATGTCAGATATATTTTCTATGAGATAATCCTCATAATTGTAACTTTAATCAAGTTGACGTATTCCTGTTTGCCCAGTCATTCCACTAGCATTGGTTGTTGCCAATTTTATGGGAATTTTATGGCAATATTTTTGCCATTGTAGATCAAATTATAATAAGAATATTCATGCATACAGCTTCTTTCCTTTTGAATTTTTTCCTTAGGATGATGTTTCTCCAAGTTCTTTGGAAAGTTATCAAAAAAGGATTCTGTTGCCATCTAGGTTTGTGAAAAGTTAGTGGGTCTTATTAGAACTTTTTTTTTCTTATTAGAACTTATAAAGTGATTACAAACTTCCACTGAGATTCCAAAGGGACAGAGCATGCTCCTTGGACCATAGCACCTTTTGTTCTTAGAAGTTCTTGGTGAACTTTGATGGGGGAATAATATACCTTTATTTTTAACAATGTTTAAGTAAATTTCCTTCAATTATGAATGTAGGTGACAAACCACAGCAATTTTTGTACAGTAACTGGCTTTGTCACCAAACAAAATCACAGATTTTTTTCATATCACAATACAGTTGTTGCAGATACCTTAAAATACAATTTATTTGAGGTGATATATTCAATCTGATACAATGGTTTTAGACTCACCTTAATATGATCTTATTATTTAATGCATCTACAAATAAGCACATGTATTACTATATCACAATTTTTCATTTTGATAATTGTATCTTATAATTGTTCCCTCTGGAATCCTATCAATTTTATGTATTTAAAATATTTATTTTATAAAGGGGTCTTTAGGTTTATCAGAATGCCGAAGAGATCCATGGCACACAAAAAAATTTTTTTAACTGTCCCAAGGCCTAGGGTTCTGCAAAATGTTTTGAGACATGTCACTTTAGAACAGACTCAAGACTAAGATTAGTGAGTCAAAAGAATTAGCTCTATTACAGATCGGGCAATAGGTAGACCAGATCTCTTTCCAAAAATCATAACAAATTTACACTACCATAGAAGTATATGCATGTACTTGTCTTACCACAGCCATCCAGTACTGGGTACTTTCATTATCTTTCACTTGAATATATTATTAATAACTTACTTGTTATCTCCTTGTGTTTCTCTGGCTTATTAAAATCAATGCACTATAAGTCACCTCGGAAGGTATATAACCCCAATACTTCCCATCTAAGGTTATATGAACATAATCATGTCCTTTTTGGGGGCCAGATCCATAAAATTTAGGAAAATAACCAGAGCCCCAGTTCTTCCCAACAGTCACCAAATCATCTGAGTGGCCACTAGAGACCCCTGAAGATCTCTTTCATTACCTGGAACATGGTTCTCTTCTTGACGAGGATTAGGTGTCTGACGGCGTTTCAAGCGAGATTGGTCCTTTCCCAAATCCATCTTGCTGTAATACCTTCCTGCTATTTGGTCTAACTTCCACAAGCAACCTTTTTAAAAATATCAAAAGCACCTAACAGTTAGACACACACAAGCACACAAGTTTACTTGTCACTTAACTTCCCGCCTAAAAGTTTTATCTGGTTGGACCACAGCTGTTGGGCACTTCTACTTTCTTTATCACACTACACAGGTATGAGTGAGTAGGGGGCATGGTTGGTCCTACTATCCTCATCCTGTAGCATAGTTACTGGTTAGAGAGGGAACCCCATGGCCACAGCCTGGCATGGCACAACCTCTGGTACAGCAGTCATTTATTTTTGTTGGCTGAAAAGTGCCTGAGTCTGATGGTCCTTTATGGAAGGACTTTTCTACACTATGGAAGTAACATAGTGTAGAAAGAACCCTAGGTCTAGGACCTAACCAGTCCATGTCCTAGGATAAGTCACCTCCCCTTTCTGTGACTCTGTGCAAGGTGGGTAAATAATTCCTGACTTGCCCACCCCACACATTTCTTGTGAAAAAGTGAAAATAATTAATGTGAACATTTTGAAGGTGTGAAATTATAGTCTCACATGCTTTTCCTGCAAATGGTGTTCTTTTTACCTTAATCCTTTGCAAAATAATGTAAAGTCTTGCTGTAGATGCTGTGAAATTTAGATGATAGAGCCAAAGAATGAAATTAGGAAACTGAAGCAAATCCGAACTCTTTTCTGTTCACCTGATCATTCTCCAGTAACTTAAGGTAACCAGTGAAATACACTGTTACATGTCCAGGAAATGTCAAAAAGAATTTCTTAATGAAAATATGACCGTGTTATGACACAGAAATTAAGTTGGAACCAAAGGAATTACTCCATCCCCTGTCAGTTACCCCATTTGAGAAGGCAAGGAGGCACTGAGGACCATGACTATTCAAGTAGGGAAGGACGGCTGAACACACCCGATGTGAGCAGCTCATCTAAGAAATGCAGGATTAACAGTATTCTAGAGTCACAGATTGCATTGACGCGAGTTTGAACTCCAGTGTTGCTCAGATCAGTTAAATAGCCTGGGGGCCAACTGACCTAGCTACACATGGGGACAATATAGGTATGGATCTCATGGTGTTATTGGGAAGATTAAATCAAACACTCTGTATTAAACATTTTCTATGTGCCTACCATATTGAACTTGCTAACAAGTATTAGCTGCTTTTGTTAATATTAAAAATATAGATTTGGGTAAACCAAGTCCTTGTTGTTTTTCAAAGACTTTAGTTTTTATTTATTTATTTATTTGAGAGAGAGAGAGTACAAATGGAGTGAGAGTCAGAGGGAGAAGCAGACTCCCTGCTGAGCAGAGAGCCAGATACGGGACTCAATCCCAGGGCCCCGAGATCATGACCTGAGCGGAAGTCAGACACTTAACCGACTGAGCCACCCAGGTACCTCCCAAGACATAGTTTCAAATGCACTAAAGAAATGCAGGAAATCTGGAAAGAATCCTTTATAAAGAGAAAACTTTTAAAATGTTAATAGGTGCCCCCTACTTTTCTAAACTCTTACAGCATTGGAAGTAGAAGGGCCCCCCAAACCATCTAGTTCCCTCCCCCATTTTATATATGGATAAACTAAGAGCCAAGGAGGGAATGATTTACCTGCCCCAAATTTTCTTACTTATTGCCAACAGCACCTCTTACTGATTATAAGACAACTTATCTTTTCAGGCTTGATCTTGTCTGGGTATGAAAATGTATGAACAGACAAAAGAAGCAAATTTTTCAAACACACTGGAAAATATTGAGAATCACATAACACCTATATATACCCAGCACCCAGAATTAATGTAGTTTTCAGTCACCAGATCCTAATGCTTTAGCTTTACATTCCTAAATTTGCCAGTCTTTCTCATCAGAAAACATCTAAAAACTCATAACCTCAGAGACTGTCTCTACAAAGAAGTCCTGGAAGGAATTAAAGGTGTAATTTGCAATTTGCTTCTTGATAGTTTTTGGATTTTCAGATATAGGGCTTAAAGAAATCAAATGCAAATTGAAGTAACTTTAAACATTTTAAAGTAATATTTTGGTTAACGGAACATAATAAAAAAATAAAAAGTTTTAAAGTAGTATTAAGTAAATGATAACGTTTATCATTTAAAACTAGCACTTTAAATATTGGTCCCTTTATTTGAGATGCTTTAATTCTTACTAGTTGTTCCTTAGGATAGCTCAATAAAATAACCTTATCAGGTATCTCTGGGGTACCTTACAGAAGATGCAGAAGTACTTCTTCATTAGAATGATCTTTACTCAGGGCTTACTACGTTCAGTTCAATGATTTGGTAAACCTTAGGGAATGCCACATACTGTGCCAAATGTTGACCAAGACTGTCAAGACACAAAGACCGATGTATGTAGTCCCTGAATTCTGGGCACCGTAAGCTCAAGAAAGTCATATACACCCTTATTGTAAGGAAATAATAGATTCTTTGGCCTGCTTCAGCCTTCCTAAGTTAATTCCACTCCTGCCTCATGTTCCCTGTATCTAGAAGCAGACTGCGGAGGGCCTATGAGAGGGCGGGGTCTCAAGTTAACAGTAGTAGGGCCAACACTGGGCGGAGGGGGCCTGGGGAGGGACCTTGGAGTAAACTAGATTGGAAGTCAGGCAAGGTGTCTTTGATGTGATAAGCAGGCCAGAGCAGGAACTTGTCTGGGACAGAAGTAGCCACACAGTAAGTTCCGGAGCCATGGTCCATTGTCCCTTCTCTCTGTAGAAAACTCTGGAGTCATTACCAGAATGTGATATGTTAGCCATTAAAGGCTGGCTCTTTGTTAAACAAATGCTGCCTGGTTCTAGAGTTATTTGCATATAAACACACATGAAACCTCTCTCCAAGCATCAGACTCTTGGGGGGCAGGTAGTTACCTCTCCTGACTCCCCTTTCCATCCCCATGGTATAATCTAGTGAGAGGCAGTTGCAGGAGCACCCCCCCCCCCAATAAATGCCCACGCTCCTGTATGCAGGGCTTACAGGCTGTGAAGGCACCTTATACACTCAGAGGACCTGTGGTGGCTGTGACTTAATAATAGTAATCCCATCATCTGTTCCAGAACTCTGCCTGGTGTCACTCACTGGCACCGTCCTATGTTCAGGAGATATGGCAGCTACAAGACAAAAACTCCCATCTGGATAGAGCCTTCAGTCTAATGGGGAGAGATAAATACTAAGCAAATTTTTTAAAAATGTAATATATCAGATGGTGATGAGTGTTTTGGAGAAAACTGAGCATGGAACAATAGGCTAAAGAATGAGGGGGGAGGTCGATGCTGGTTGCTGTGTAAATAGGATGGTCAGGGAGGCTTGACAGATAGTGACAGTTGTTTTGTTTTGTTAAAGATTGTATTTATTTATTTGACAGAGAGAGAGAGATCACAAGTAGGCAGAGAGGCAGGCAGAGAAAAAGGGGGAAGCAGGCTACCCACTGGGCAGAGAACCCGATGTGGGGCTCGATCCCAGAACCCTGAGATCATGACCTGAGCTGAAGGCAGAGGCTTAACCCACTGAGCCACCCAGGCACCCATTTTTTTTTAATCTTTAAAAAAAAAATTATTTATTTGATAGACAGTGAGAGAGGAAACACAAGCAGAAGGAGAAGGAGAAGCAGGCTTCCTGGCCAAGCAAGGAGCCCAAGGTGGGGCTCCATCCCAGGATGAGCTGAGCCGAAGGCAGATGCTTAACGACTAAACCATCCAGGTGCCCCGATAGTGTGACAGTTGAGCAGAACTGAAAAGATGAGGGGCCAGCCAGGTTGAGAGCTGGGAGGGCATTCCAGGCAAAAGGACAAAGGGACATGGGCAAAGGACAAAGGGAGGGTATTCCAGGCAAAGGGATGTGGGCAAATGGCCTGCGGTGGTAGGAAGTAGGTTCAGAGGAGCAAGTTTGTTGCTCTATGTAGGGATTTCTACTCCGATTGAGATGGAGAGTCACTGGATGGTTTTGAAGAGAAGACTGATATGATCTGACATATATTTAAAGGATTCTCCTGACTACTGTGTGGAGAACAGACTCTTATTGACAGGGGAGGAGGCAGAAGCAGGGAGACCAGTTAGAAGGGTCTTGTAATAATCCAAGTGAACTGTGATTAAGCCTTGATCTGTGATGGGAGTGGTGAAGAGGTCAGATTCTGGAGCAGCTTCCAAACTGGACATGGAGTGAGAGAGAGTCAAAGACAAAGACAAGGATTTTGGTCTGAGCACCTGGAATGATGGAGTTACCACTAATACATGAGGAAGGCTGGGAGGAGCAGGATTTCCAGAGATAATGAGAAGTTTAGTTTGGTAATTTGCGATTAGGAGATTAGGGAGAAAACAGCAAAGGAACAGCTAGCCAAAACAGAGGAAAACCAGAAAAGTATAGTGTCCCAGAAGCCACGTGGAAAAGATGTTTCAAGGAGGAGGGAGTGGAGGCGCCTGGGTGGCTCATTAGGTTAAGCCGTTGCCTTCGGCTCAGGTCATGATTTCAGGGTTCTGGGATCGAGCCCCACATCAGGTTTTCTGCCCAGTGGGGAGCCTGCTTCCCTCTCTTTTTCTGCCTGCCTCTCTGCCTACTTGTGATCTCTCTCTGTCAAATAAGTTTTAAAAAAATCTTTAAAAAAATTTTTTTAAAGAAAAAGGAGGAGGGAGTGATCAATTGTGTCAAATTTAGCTGGTAGAGTAGAAGAAGGATTGAGGGTTGTCTATTTCCTAACAATTCAATTCATTATAGACTGGAGCCCAGAGAGGCCATATAGGCAGGATGAAGCTACATGATTTGCATTTCCCAGTGCACAACGAAGAGGCACTGCTCCTCCTACAAAAATTAAGAATTTCCAGTCAAGGGGCTCTAGCGTGGCTCAGTCAGTTAAGTATCTGACTTCGGCTCGGGTCATGATCTGAGGGTCCTGTGTCGAGCCCCAAGTCAGGCTCCAGGCTCAGCAGGGAGTCTGCTTGTCCCTCCCCCTGCTCATGCACACGCGCGTGCACGCGCACACACACACACACACACATATTCTCTCTCTCTCTCAAAAAATAAAAAGAAAATCTTAAAAAAAAAAAAAAAAGAAAAAGAATTTCAAGCCAACCACAACAGAAAATTAAACCCAGCACAGGGCCTTTCCTACTTTCACAAGTGTTTCACAGGATCCTTGTGGTAGACATAGAATAATTGTGGTCATTTTTCATATCAAGACACTGGTGCTAAGTATTAAGTGATTTCAGGTCACAGAGCTAGAGTAAATCTGGAACCTGGGCCTTCAGCCTCTGAGCCTGGTCTTCCTCCTACAAGACCAAACCAGTTATTGAAGGAGAGAATGGCTTTTCCACCTCCTGACCCATCTGGAGCAAGTTTAAATATTGAGGCCTTGTTCATGCTTTTCAGAAGGCTGATTGAACCATGCAGGTGTGGAGAGGAAGGAAACATGGCTAAGAACTTCTGCCCCAGGGCTCTTTTTTTTTTTTTTTTAAAGATTTTATTTATTTGACACAGAGAGAGAGAGATCACAAGTAGGAAGAGCAGCAGGCAGAGATAGAGGGGGAGGCAGGCTCCCCGCTGAGCAGAGAGCCGGATGCGGGGCTCGATCCCAGGACCCGGAGATCATGACCCGAGCTGAAGGCAGAGGCTTAATCCACTGAGCCACCCAGGCGCCCCTGCCCTAGGGCTCTTATGATGAGGGTGAGAAGGGCACATGAGGTACTATCCCATCAAAAACATGATCTGAGCTTTTCTGCTCATGGATGCCGCCGAGTACGCATCATTTAAGTTCCACTCCCACCGCCATCATGTCTAAGTCAGAGTCTCCCAAGGAGCTTGAAGAGTCATGGAAGCTCTTCATCAGAGGTCTGAGCTTTGAAACAACCAATGAGAGTCTGAGGAGCCATTCTGAGCAATGGGGAACACTTACAGACTGTGTGGTAATGAGAGATCCAAACACCAAGTGCCCAGAGGCTTTGGGTTTGTCACGTAGGCACCTGTGGAGGAGGTGGGGGCCGCCATGAACGCAAGGCCACACAAGGTGGATGGAAGAGTTGTGGAACCAAAGACAGCTATCTCAAGAGAAGATTCTCAAAGAGCTGGTGCTCACTTAACTGTGAAAAAGAGTTCTGTTGGTGACATTAAAGAAGACACTGAAGCACATCATCTAAGAGATTATTTTGAAAGGCATGGAAAAATCGAAGTGATTGACATCATGACAGACCAAGGCAGTGGCAAAAAGAGGGGTTTTGCTTTTGTAACATTTGATGACCATAACTCTGTAGATATGACTGTCATGCAAAAATCCCATACTGTGAATGGCCACAACTGTGAAGTAAGGAAAGCCGTATCTCAGCAAGAAATGGCTAGTGCTTCATCCAGTCAAAGGGGTCGAAGTGGTTCTGGAAACTTCGGTGGTGGTCGTGGAGGTGGTTTTGGTGGGAATGACAACTTTGGTCGTGGTGGGAATGACAACTTCAGTGGTCAAGGTGGCTTTGGTGGCAGTCGAAGTGGTGGTGGATATGGTGCCAGTGGGGACGGCTATAATGGACGCAACTTTGGAGTGGTGGAAGCTATAATGATTTTGGCAATTAGAACAATCAGTCCTCAAATTTTGGACCCATGAAAGGAGGCAATTTTGGAGGCAGAAGCTCTGGTCCCTCTGGTGGTGCAGGCCGATCCTTTGCCAAACCATGAAACCAAGGTGGCTATGGTGGTTCCAGCAGCAGCAGTAGCTACGGCAGTGGCAGAAGGTTTTAATTACTGCCAGGAAACAAAGCTTAGCAGGACAGGAGAGCCAGAGAAGTGACAGGGAAGCTACAGGTTACAACAGATTTGTGAACTCAGCCAAGCCCAGTGGTGGCAAGACCTATCTGCTACAAAGAAGACATGTTTTAGACAATACCCATGTGTTTGGGCAGAAAACTCTAGGACTGCATTCAAGACTATTTGTATAACAGGTTATTTTAGTTTCTGTTCTGTGGAAAGTGTAAAGCATTCCAACAAAGGGTTTTAATGTAGTTTCTTTTTTTTTTTTTTGCACCCATGCTGTTGATTGCTAAATGTAATAGTCTGATCCTGACGCTGAATAAATGTGTCTTAAAAAAAAAAAAAAGAAACAAAACATGATTTGATACAAGTGCTCCAAAGCTAATGTGGTTTCAGGCTATACTGATAACCACAGAGCCCCCACACCAGGGGAGATCAGAGTCCTGCTGCACTGTGGTCTGTCATGCCATACCCAGAACATCATACTGTGAGGACCATGGGAGTGATATTTGAGAAGGTGCAGGAAAAAGAGCAAAGGGTATGTAGCAGTACTACTCCCCGGCCGTGTAATTTGGGGGGAAATTGCCGCGTTCTTCCTAATCCTAGAACAGAAAAAGTAAAACTTCACTTGGATTCTATGGTGGACAAAACCAATTTTGAGAGCTTTTTGTAGAATGAAAAGCACTGTGCAGATAGGAGTGTCCTAAACTTGGGCGGTGTTCGTGGTATTGTTGGAGTGGTCTAGTGATGCACCTAGGCATTTTCCTAGAGTGCATTTGGGCACACAAGTCAAGAAAGGGAAGATAATGTGCCTTACTTTTCTTAGTGTTCTTTCCTTGCTAAGATACTTTTCCAAAGCTTTCGAATTCTTTTCAAAGAGTGGATCAAACTTTGTTTTCCTAAGTGAAGAGGGAGAGTTTCTGGTTTCCCTCTCTCATGGTCTGTGGATACGTGATAAATGAGTTCTGTCTCTGCTTAAGCAGATGCTACAGGACTCCTGGTGATAACATGGTCTACGGTTCTAGAATGCGGCAACCTGCCTTTCAGTCTAGTTTGTGGCAAAGGTCCTCCTCTGGCCTCCTCCACCAATGTTTCTTTCTACTTCTTACAGTATAGACAAAGAAGCACCTCCCGATGAACCATGAGTGGTTATTTGTTGGGGGGAGAACAATTCTGCTCCCACCTTGAGCTGCCATCACGTCTTTCTTTCCCCTACTTCTTGAACTTCTACCATACTCAGTTGACCTTCTTTTCCCCACACCCCTTCTTCCTTCCTTCACATGTGCAGTTTGTCTTTCCACATATCGTTCTCTCATCAGTGATGCTTAGTGGCCAAGTCCAGTGGCCCCTCCACAGTTCTACTTCTGAGAGAGAGAGACTTGCTCACGACCCCTCCCAGCACGTGCACCCTCCTTGAAACCTGCCCTGGCTCTTGGCGTGTCTGTAAGGATATATTTTTCACCTCTCTCCCTCTTCCTCATCCTTCCTCACAGGCTTCTCTTTCACTCACCTCAATGTGGGAGGTATTTCCCAAAGATGACTCCCTGATCTTTTCTCTGTATACTCCCACCCTTCTTAAGTGGTTGATCCAACTGTAGACCTTCAGCTATTACCTCTGGGCAGAGACCGTCTAAATAAATATCAGTCTGAGTTCTAAGTTTTCAAGTGTCTCTTGGATGTCATTCATCACAGAATATCCCACTGCACCTCCAACTTAGCATAACAAAACCAAATCTACCTGCCCCCTCAGGCCACTTTCCTCTGTGGTTTCTTTCTGTCAGAACAATAGCACCGTGTTCCTGGTCATCTAGTTGTAAATCTTCACAATTGTCTTCCCCTCTGCCTCCTCACTCCTTCTCACATCCAGGGGGACACAGTTCCATGAGTTTCTTCTTCCCAGTGTCCCACACGTTCATTCCCTCTTATCCTTCCCCATGCCACCATCCCAGAGAGGGACCTCAACTTCTCACTCAAGTACTGGAAAAGCTTCCTAGGTGGATTACCTGTTTCCATTTTCCCTCACAATCCCCAGACTGTCCTGCACAAACAGCCAGAACATTCCCCTTATGGCTCACTCTGAACTGGTCACTACCTTGTGTACAATACTGTCAAGTCTCAGTAATACTTTCAAGATAAAGACTTAATTTCTCAGCCTGGCCCTTAAAGCCAACTTCCTGATCTTTCTTCCCACTCCTTTCTCGAAAAATACTCAATATTCTAATTAAACAGTACCATTGGTCCTCTCTTTCTAACACCCACAAGTACCTTTATTCACACCTCCTGGCTGTTCAGTGTTCTTTCCTTGTGTCTGCCCATTCAGATAGTGAGCGCCTCCATCACAAAGCCTTTGATGATGGTGATGATGATGGTGATGATGATGAGAAGGAGGAGATGTTAGCCACTTTACAAACACATAATAGGTACCTAATATTTTATATACATTATCTCATTCAGTCTGTCCAGCTAATATTATCTCTGTTTCATTGATAAGGACACTACAGGTTTAAAGAGATTAGGTTATATCCCCAGATCATCTAAGCTCATTAGTGCTGGAGTTAGGGCTTAAAACCAAGGCAGTCTGTCTTTTTTTTTTTTTAAAGACTTTATTTATTTATTTGACAGACAGATCACAAGTAGGCAGAGAGAGAGGAGGAAGCAGGCTCCCTGCTGAGCAGAGAGCCCAAAGTGGGGCTCGATCCCAGGACCCTGAGATCATGACCCAAGCCGCTGGCAGAGGCTTTAACCCACTGAGTCACCCAGGTGTCCCAAGGTAGTCTGTCTTTAAAGTTCAGATTGACCATTCTGTTCTACCACCTCTTTGTACCTAGAAGTGATCTCTCTTTCCAAACTATAATTACACTTAAAGTGAGCTTCTTGGGACGCCTGGGTGGCTCAGTTGGTTGAGCGGCTGCCTTCGGCTCAGGTCATGATCCCAGCGTCCTGGGATCGAGTCCCACATCGGGCTCCTTGCTCGGCAGGGAGCCTGCTTCTCCCTCTGCCTCTGCCTGCCTCTCTGTCTGCCTGTGCTCGCTCTCTCTCTAACTAATGAATAAATTTAAAAAAAATCTTAAAAAAAATTTTTTTAAGTGAGCTTCTTGTAAATACCACATAATAGTTTTCATTTTATTGTTCACATGTATTTTCTACAATATTCATTTGGCAAAAATGTAACGAACATTTACTGCCAGCCTCTTCACTGAGAATTGGTGACATGGAGAAGAATCAAACAAGAGTCCTTTTTCCCAAGAAACTCAGTTTGATTGAGGGTGAGAGATAACAAGCAAATCTGAATTAGAATATAATACCGTGTGGTCATTTTGATATCGATATTTCCAAATGCTCTGAGAGTAGATATGGAGTACTAATTCTATTGCCATAGAAGCAGAAAGGTAAGGATATTACACTGTGCACCACGGCTATAATTCTTATTTGTAACTGCCATGGAATGAATCTGCATTGGTCAACAAGTAGATTTTTGAAAATGAAGAGGTTTTATATGTATGTAATAGTGTCATGGGTTTTTTTTTTTCACTTTATAATAGTGGGTTTTTTTCCCCTTTTAGTCATTTCACAAAAATAATAATAAGGATAACCAATGTTTATTGAGCACCTGCTTACCATATACCAGACAATAAGCACTTTATAAGAATTCATTTGGTCACTACAACATCCTTTAAGGTAAGTAAGTATTGATATCCTTGTTTTACAGATGAAGAAACTGAAGAAGAGGCATGACCCTGCACCATAAATCACCCACCTAGTAAGTGGCCCAGCTGGGTGGTTTGGATCTAGAAGACCATATGCTTAATTACCTTGTTCTCTTACCTCTCAAGTCTACTCCTTTCATATTTAATAAAATAAGATAGCAATATATTTTCTTTTCCAATCCCCTCCCTCTCCTGGCTTCTTTTCCCTCTCCCTCATACTTCCCCTCTTTTTGCCATTTGTTGACTCTTTATTCTGCCCAAAACAATGCAGGGTGTTGGGGATACAAAGGCAAGTTAACAAAACACAGCATACATAGAACAGTAAGAGAACATGGATGAGGGACACTAGTCAAGACGGAAAGAGAAGGACTTTTCTGAATAGATGATCTCGAGCTCAGTTTTGAAGGGTGAACAGCAAGGCCAAGAGCAAAAACACAGGCTCTGGAGTCTGATCTAAGGTCATTCCCATCAGGTTGTGTACAACCTAGGGAAAGTTACTTAAAACCTCCCACCCTTAATCCCCTTGTATATGGAATGGGTGTCATAACACCTACCTCTCATGACTATTACGGAAACTTAAAATGAAAAATTATGGAAAACATTCAGCTCACAGATGACCTTAATACACTGGCTGTTACTATGATTGCTCATAATCTAAGAGAACCACTAAACAGTAAAGCTGAGCAAGAGTTATTTTCAAGGTAAGAAAGTGGAGATCCAGAGGGAGGCCAGTGTCACACAGGCTTAGTGGCAGTTAGAACTGGAACTTGGATCCTTTAAGAGTTCCACCATTTTCCCTTTACTTGTCTGGTATTCTGAACTCTCCTGTCTACAAGTCAATCTATTTCATTCCCTTGTTTAATGTGTATTTCCCAAACTTTCCAATTGCTTATATTCCCTACTTGTGACTTTTGCCAGATTCTTATAACATCTTCTATATTATTATTTATTTAATATTTTTTCTTCAGATAAACTTATTTTTAATGAAAGCATTTCAAACTTTTTTTTTAAAATAGGCTCCAGGCCCCATGTGGAGCCTAAGGCGGGGCTTAAACTCACCACCCTGAGATCAAGACCTGAGTTGAGATCAAGAGTCTGATCTTTACTAAAAGTGTTTCAAACAGAAATTTGATATCACCATTGTAAACAGAAAACCAGTCACAGGTTTGTGCTGTAATAAATTCTATTTCATCTAAGGCACATTAAAGTAAATACCAAGCTATTAAAATAAAAAACATTTCATCTAATTATCTGCACTTCCCCAAGTGGAATGCATACCACATCTGGGAAATGCTAGCCTATGTAATTAATCAGTGAAGCTTCTCATTTTACAGAAGTTCTAGATCATGTCCAAATCCACCCGAAAACCAAACTGCCCTTTGTGGTGGCTGGTTTACAACTCGGAAGGAACAGAGCAAAAGACTCACCTCACTCCCTGGCCTGCTACTGACTCACTATTATTCGTATCAGCAACTCTCATTAACATCTCTAGTTGAACACTAGCCTCTCCTATTTTTGCTATTCATCCCCTGGAGTTTTAGCAATCCTGGCAACTAACAGACACTAGAAACTAACATGATGGGGCACATGGGTGGCTCGGTGGGTTTGGCCCCCTGCCTTCAGCTCTGGTCATGATATCAGGGTCCTGGGATAGAGCCCCACATCGGGCTCTCTGCACAGCGGGGAGCCTGTTTCCCCTCTCTCTCTCTGCCTGCCTCTCTGCCTACTTGTGATCTCTCTCTCTGCCAAATAAATAAATAAAATCTTAAAAAAAAAAAAGAAACTAACATGATGCTTTAGTTCCGTTTATTTGGAAGTTTCAACTCCCTGCTTCCAGCAGATTCTAACCCCCCCCAACTTGGAATTTATAGTTAAAGTAACCTAGATCAGTCCCTGCCCCAAAGGGACCCCTGCTGACTTCTGCAACCTTCTGAATGGTTCCTCTGCTGCCCGCCCCCCCCTTTCAGAGGGCCCCTCGCGGGTGTGCCTTCAGTAAATAGTCATCACCTGAACCAATTGAGGTAGAGGGGCTCTGGCTAGAACTGCTGCCACTAGGTGGACATCTATGGCAATTGCACCATTCTCACCTGTCAATGAAGTCAGAGCTTTGGCTCCAGCACTTTCTTTCCGGAGGCAGCAGCCAGCCTTCCTCCCTCATTTACTGACACTCTGTGTTCCTCCTCCCCCCAAGCCCTCCTATGGTGAGTTAGCACTGGAGATGTTTGCATACCAAACACTTAGCCAATTGATATTCTGTCACAATCTGCTCAACAAATGGTAGGCTTTTGGGGTGTGTGTGTGTGTGTGTGTGTGTGTGTGTGTGTGTGTTTAGTGACATGCTGGTTGTATTTTTAGCCAGGTTGGGAAAGGAAGAGAAGGAGTTACTCTGGCAGGCAGAAAATGTCTTGCCAGGGTCTTTCTTGCCTGGCGTTCTCTTAAGTGGCTGTGAGCGCCGTTAACAGATGGAGTTCAGGATATGCTCCGATCTGATTTTATCAGCACATATCCTGGGCAAGTTCAATGTGAGGATGAAGACTTCCTTTGTGCTTCTTTATGTGTTGTCTTGTCACCCTTTCTTGTTAGTACTCTCTTCTCATTTTAAGAAAACCAGCCTTGGTCAGCCATGAGAGACACCAGTGTGGGAGTCACATAACAATGTCTGACACTCCACGGGGAGAGAAGAGGGTGGCAGGCCTGGCCCAGCCTTTGTAGTGAACCCTCCAACCTCCCCCGTCAGCAAGAAGCATATTTTATTCTTACAAGTAAGTGGCAGAATGTTCTTGATAATCAAGAGAGACATTAAAACAAACCCAGACAGAAGAACCATCCTCTAAGACCGCCAGCAACACCCAGAATGGCCCATAATTCTTCTATCTGAAATAGAAGGTCATGTGTTACTATTGATATAGGCTTTATCATTAAAGTTGGACATTGCACTTCACTTCTCAGGAAACATTAACTCAAAGGAACGACTACCACCCTGAACAGCGTATGGTACAGTGGGTAGAGCCTGGACTCTTGGATCAGAAGATAAATAGGGTATCTATTTGCACAGAACTGCTATTAACTGCTGTTTTTACCCAGCCCAGATGGGTATATAATACTTCTTTCTCATACAGGGAGACTGGGGAGAACCTTGTCAGACAGAACATAAATAACTTCATTGGTCCATCCCATGAAGGCAGACTTTACTTTCTAGAAAACCACACACCTACTCTGACTTATGGAAACCTCCATTCCCATAACCCATTACCAAATATGACACTGAAATGGATTTAGTCATCTCTCTGAGAGGAAAGAATAGAGTGGAACTTCACTAATCCAGTCAGTTTAATTCCCCTTTAATGGGAATGAAATTAAGAGCTCAGTAATACATGATGACAGTTCTGCTTTTCTAGTCTTACATAGAAACTACACCTCTAGCTCCAAATCCTAGTTATCTTTGACAGAGGAAGCAAAGCATTGATCAAGTAATAAAGTTTTATGTTGTAGGGAGTAGAAAGAGTGGAAAGAAGAGATTGACGGCCAGGTGGTGGAGTAAATAAGTACAAGGGTGAGACTTCTGGGTAAGTCAGACGGGGATGCCAGGCTGGGAGGGAGAGCTATTTATTTTGGGATTTATGAGGAAGCTCAGAATTGTGCCTAATGGAGTTACATGAACCTGGGACACAGTAAACACTAAATTTCACAGAATCTCATAGCTGGAAGAAATCTTTAATGTCATCTGGTCCCACTTCCCAAGAGATGCCTGAAAACCCCCTACAGACTCAGTTTACTAGAAAATGTTTCTGATTTTAAGCCCTTTGTTAAAGAAACCAGCAGATACTTTTTAAGTAACCCCCATTTGTTATAGTTCTGATTGTTACTTCATGACCCTGGGAAAGTCGTTTCCTTTTTAGGGGCCTCTGCTCAAAAGTGTGACTTCTCTGGCTATTAGTTTCCGTGTCTATAAATAACCACCCCAGATCTCTCCTGCCTGCCCCTCAGTGGGGAGAACAGGCAAAAGAAGATGGTAGAAGTGGGAGGTATTGTGCACTTTTAAAAACATGACAAGTGTTGCTCTTCCCTCCTGTATTCCCTCACCAGTGACACCCCCCCATGCTGTGCAAGAGGGACAGTGTTCCATCCCTCTCTGTTCTACCAAGAGCCTTCTCACCCTTGCCCCTCATTCTTTTCATAGAGTGACCCACAGACCCTGTAAGAGCATTCACCCAGGGATCCTGGGCTTGTGCTGGTCACAGCCGCCTGGGGTGGGGATGGGGAGGGCTAGTGTGCAGGGAGGCTGGCAGTGGTCTTCTTGTTCCTTCCCACATTCTCGACTACTAGGGCCACCTGTCCACAGGCCTCTGTGGACCCCTGAGGAGCCCAGCAGTAGCAGCCCACACAGAGGAGCCTCGTAGTCGTGGGTTTTCAGTCACAGTGGAGCCTCCCAATGGCCCAGACTGTTGTTCTCTTTAAGAGGCATTTAGTAAGTGTTTGTGATGCGTCAGGCCCTGCGCTTGCCACTGGGGATAAGAGATGAGTCAGATGCACTGCCTTCCCCAGAGACCTCACAGTTTAGTGGGAGAAACAGACTCATGAGCGTCATACACAAGATGTGTTATGACCAAAGCCCGAACGGTGTTTGGGCTTAGCCGATGGATCACTTCAGTCTGTCTGAGGCTCTGGTTTGACTTCTCAGAGGAGATGAGATTCAAACAGAACCTTAACAGGGGTGTAGAAATTCCCCAGGGGAAAAGAAGGGACATTGCAGACAGGGGAAGCTCCCAGTACAAAGGCACAGAGCTGTGGAAGGACACCTGGGTTCTGGGTAATGGGAAGCCTGGAGTGTGTGCTCCCGTTAGGGAGTGGAAAGACCTGAAACTGGAAGGGGCATGAGGGCCCAAGGAGCAGGCCTTTATGATGTCATGGCAGCCACTGAAGGATTTTAGGGAGGACAATGTCATGATAAGGTAAGGTTCTTAGAGCATTTAGGAGACAGTGTGGGGGCTGGGTGGGAAAAGAGAGAAGATAAATTAACAGAGTACTGAAGGAAGGGACAGATCCTAGAGAGATTGAGGAGGTAGAATTGATAGACCTTATTATGAAAAAGTCTAAGAGCTTCTGGCACAGGAAATTAAAAAAGAAAGAAGGCACACTGAAAATTTAGTGAGGGCCCACAGGTAAGATGACAAGATATCTTGCATCAACTTGACTTCAACTTCTTGACTGCCTGGCCAAGATGGCCTAGGTAATGTTTGTGGACAGGAGGTCAAAAGCTTTTTTACAAATGATTTGTCATAGCTGCAGAGATGGATTCGGCAGATCTGGCTGACTGAGCCAGTATTCCCTTCCTTCTTCTCTCCTGCTCCACATATCTTAGTCCTGAAACTGATTGCTTTGTCAAGGAGGCTGCCTTCCCCAAATAGAAAAAAAGCCACATTTGAGTTAAGGATTGGCAAATAACCATGCTAGGATCTCCATGCTAAGTCCCATCTAGATCTATGCATTATCACCAAGAACCGCATAGCTCAAAATGCTCTACTATCTAGCATAGTTCCAGACCAAGCAGGGGGAAAATTTCCAGAAGAATCGATATTTGAGCTGGGCCTTGAAGGAAAGCAAAGGAAAACAAATGCACTAAAATATCTTTCTTGGTTTGGTACCTAGAGTGTTCTAGGGATGAACTGTCCAATATGGTAGCATGTGGCTATTGAACCCTTGAAATGTGACTAATGTGACTGAGGAACTGAATTTTTAATTTCTTTTGTATTACTTTAAATGTAAACTATTCCCTGTAGCTAGTGGCTACCATCCTGGATAGCATAGCTCTGGAGTACATTTAACAGGCCCAGATTCTGTTTCAGATGTTCATTCTTTGCTTCATTCTCCTTGTGACCCTCCTCTGTCCCTGTTCTCTTCCTTCTAGTCCTTCCAGTTTGATTACCAATTGGCTATCTTCCAGCTTCCAACACTGGTTCTGTTTCCTGGCTATTGATTTCCTCTCTCTCCCATCATAACAGAGCCCTGGACTATCTTCCATTTGATTCGCGCCTTAATACCTCCCCAGTTTGTCCCACCACGTGTGTGGACCTAGCTGAAGTAGGATTCAGAGAATCCTCTCCTGCCACATCGTCTCATTACCTCCTTTTCCTTGGTTTCTTTTCCAGGTCACTTGAACCAGCCAGTTAGTGATGTGGAATATTCTTTGATGTTTTCCCTCCCTGACAAGCTGAGTTAGAGGATGGGACAGCTGAAAGAAGAGGAAGGTGGGGAGAGAGGGTTATAATAGATTGAATGACTACTTTGATCTGAGGTCATTGGTAATAGGTCAAGAGATCCATCCGGAGGCCTTCTCTGTCGTTTTTAACTTTGGTTTGGGTAAAGATAACAATATTAATAGATTGTTTACCTTTGTGGATGAAAGAGATAGAGTCAGGATAGATTTTTAAAAAGGCTCAGGGCGCATGGGTGTTGGTTAAAGCCTATACCTTTGGCTCAGGTCATGATCCCAGAGTGCTGGGATCAAGTCCCGCATTGGGCTCATTGCACAGTGGAGAGTCTGCTTCTCCCTCTCCCTCTGCCAGCTGCTCCCCAAGCTTGTGTGTGCGCTTTCTCTTTCTCTCTCTTGCTATCTCTCTCTCTGTGTCAAATAAATAAATAAAGTCTTTTAAATTTTTTTAAAAAAAAGCTCTTGATAGGCCAAAACAATGGGCCAAATTTAACATGAAGAAATGGAATGATGACAAATCTCAGATCCTGTATTTGGACCTAAATGGCTAATAGCCTATATGCCAATACATGGCTCAGAAGGCTTGGTGGGTTTTGCTGATTATGAATCAGTGCTGGATAATAAGAAAGGTAATATACTCAAGGAAAGCACTACAGACTCGTATCTAAGAGAGATCTGTGCATTTCCACAGCAATCAGACCACACCTGGATCATTGTTTCAGGTTCTGAGCATCTCACTTAAAAAAAAAGAAAAAGAAAAAAAAAGGTGGGGGAACATTGATTAACCAGCCACAGGGGTAAACGGACTGGTAACCCATCATATAAGAACTGGGCCGCCTGAGGCTTGGAAGAGCAGACCATGGGGACAGGGTCACCGTCCTCAGTCTCCGCAGGGCGGTCACAGGGCAGAGAGCAGACACGTTCTCGGAGGCTCCCGAGGGCAGAGCAAAAAACAGAGTGAAAATTCAAGCTGACTTCAGCTCAGTGTGATGAAAATGTTCCCAACTGAACTGATTTTTGGCGTTGTAACCTGCAGAGGCAGAATTTGGTAGAGCCCCTGGAGGAATGATGTTAAACATGCCCCAGAGCTAGTCTGCTCAAATATCGATTGTCTCTCCAGTGATGGATGGCTCATTCAAATGCGTAAGCCCCATACTTGCTGACCCCGTTTAGCTGGCAGGTTCTATATTAAGTGTCAGACTCTTCTCATTCTAGCTCAGCATTCTAATTAAATAACCGTGGCTCCTTGCATGTGGCAAACAGGTTTCAGGCACAGAACCTCTAGCACCAAGCAGAATGGCAACATAATTTTAGCTCGGAAGCAAAATGGGTCTCACAATAGCATCAGTGCAGCATGTGCATTAACATTTGAATATGCTGTATAATAAGCGTGTTAATTACTCTGAGAAGAATACTTGAAGAATGAAATAAGCCGTGATCATTGGAGGAGAAAGGGGCTAGCCACTGATAGGATGGCTGCTGCTTGATATTCAAAAATACACGACAGCTCTCATCACAGGTAAAAGGTAAAATTACTGGGATTATAAACTGTGATGAGAGCAGCCGGAAGTGATCGGAATTTTACTGGAAGGAAGTATGTGGTATAGTTGTTGTTGCTGTCGTTTACCACACTCAGATTTATTACTAATAAAAATGTGTTTCTGGGACGCCTGGGTGGCTCAGTGGGTTAAGCCACTGCCTTCGGCTCGGGTCATGATCCTAGGGTCCTGGGATCGAGTACTGCATCGGGCTCTCTGCTCGGCAGGGAGCCTGCTTCTCCCCTCCCCTCTCTGCCTGCCTCTCTGCCTGCTTGTGTGATCTCTGTCTGTCAAATAAATAAATAAAATCTTTTAAAAAAAAATGTGTTTCTGTTTGGTTGTTTGGTTCCTTTGAGCAGTTTAGGTGTGAACCTGTTACTGTATTGCTCATCTCAACTGCACAGAAAATGGCTGGCAGTTTACAAGGGAGATGAGGAGCTGGGAGGGGAAGGTCTCTGGTTGGACATGGGGCCATGATAACCACCTTGTGCTAGAAGAGAAGCTGTAGGGGCACCCGGGCGCTCAGTCAGTTAAGCGGCCGCCTTCAGCTCATGTCATGATCCCTGGGTTCTGGGATGGAGTCCTGCATCAGGCTCCCTGCTCAGTGCACTCGCTCGCTCTCCGACAAATGAATAAGTAAAATCTTTTAAAAAAATACAATAGAAGCTGTAATGATGACCCAGTACCCCATGCCTTGGACAACCTAAAAGGGCAGTTCTCAAAGTCTGGTCTGCAGACCTCGCTGCGATCCTGCTACTCTTTCAAGGGGTCCGTAAGACTAAATTATTTGTATAATAATATTAAGATGTTATTTGTCTTTTCCACAGTATGGAACAACTATATACTATATGATTCAATTTCTATGAAATGTCCCAAACAGGAAAATCTGTGGAGACAGAACACAGGTAAGCAGTTGCCGGGGCCCAGGAGAGGTTAAAAGGGAGAGCCTAATGGGTACAGGGTTTCCTTTTGGGGTGAGGAAAACGTTCTGGAACTAGGTAGTAGTAGTGGCAGTGACAGTCCTAAATGTCACTGAAAATGGTTAAAATAGTGAACTTTATGTTATGTGAATTTTACCACAATTTTTTAAAAGGCCAAAAAAAGAGAGAGAGTAAAGTTTGCACATTGTACCACATGAGAAATTCTTCCTCTCCAGAATTTTGAAACTTGAGGGTTTTCTAGTCCTGAAAGTTTTCCTCTTTGCAAGGCCTCAATAGCTACAATTCTTTTTTTTTTTTTAAGATTTATTTATATACTTATTCTCACGACCTGTGAGATCATGACCCATAAAATCATGACCTGGGCCAAAATCAAGAGTCAGATGCTTAATTGAGCCAATCAGGTGCCCCAATAGCTATAATTCTTAAAGAAACATTTTCCTTATTCCCTGAACATGCTAGGCTCTTTTAAACCATCTCTTTGGACTTTACCCAATGCTTTATCCTTTTGCCTTATCCTTTCTGTTGACCTGGAAAGCTAGTACTTGTTCTTTAAAGTCCATCTAAAATGAGGGACGCCTGGGTCGCTTAGTGGGTTAAAGCCTCTGCCTTCGGCTCAGGTCATGATCTCGGGGTCCTGGGATTGAGCCCGGCATCGAATCAGGCTCTCTGCTCAGCAGGGAGCCTGCTTCCCCCTCTCTCTCTGCCTGCCTCTCTGCCTACCTGTGATCTCTGCCAAATAAATAAATAAAATCTTTAAAAAAACTTTAAAAATTATTTAAAATGACATTCCCTTGGTGAAATCTTCCTGGACCTGCACCCAGACCCCAGGAAGAATTGGCCAGTCTGGGTTCTTATAATACTTTGGTCATATTCCTTATGTCATATTCCTGATATAAAGAATTGTATCACAGTAACTCGCAATACATCACTTGTTAATATGTCTGTCTCTCTTACAAGGTGACTCTTAAGAGTGGGAGTAGGGGCGCCTGGGTGGCTCAGTGGGTTAAAGCCTCTGCCTTCGGCTCGGGTCATGATCCCAGGGTCCTGGGATCAAGCCCCGCATCAGCATCGGGCTCTCTGCTCGGCGGGGAGCCTACTTCCCCCACCCCTGCCTGCCCAAAAAGCCCAGTACCTACATGTACCCCTCACCCCACACCCCCATAGCTCTCCAAATGCTGTGCTGATTAATAACTTTATAGTAAGTACTTTTAAAAAGGCTTTACAAACATAGACTCATTTAATCCTTCTAGGCTTATATACATTTTATAGATGGTTCACCTGAGGTAACAAAAACTTTAGGGCATGAAGAGATGTTAAAACAGCAAAGTCATGGGCACCTGGCTGGTTCAGTCGGTTAAGCATCTGCCTTCGGCTCAGGTCTTGATCCCAGGGTCCTGGGATCGAGCCTCATATCAGGCTCCCTGTTGATCAGGGAGCCTGCTTCTCCTTCTCCCTCTCCCTCTGCCTGCTGCTCCCCTTGTTTGTGCTCTCTTTCTCTGTCAAATAAATAAATAAAATCTTAAACACACACATACACACACACATCAAAGCCATGTGACAGTAAAACCACAGGACAGCATCTGCTCTCAAACTTGGCACGTGGTTGGTGCTCAGTAAATGCCTGTTCTGACAAGAGAAGGAAAAGCTAATAATATTGGGTAAACAAAAGGGTTCCATATCTCTTTTAGACTTCACAGTGTTAGAGCCGGGAGGGGACCTTGGCTATCTCCCCGTGCAAGTTAGAGATAGAACAGGGGAGCTGCCAAACAGTCTTGTAGAAGAGACATGGCCCTAGAGCTGAAAGGGAGAGATCAGGAGCAGGGAAAGCGGTCTCCCAGAAGGGGAGAGAGTGAATAAGTTGAGAGAGAGGGGAGCTCAAGATGATTATTCGACCAGCACTAAGGAAACCCCCATACCCAGGAGAAAGGCGGCAGAGGTCAGGAGAACTCAGACACAGTAGAACCACGGAGCAATGCAAGATGGCCCAGAGCATGCATGCTCCCCAGGGGATAAAGTCTCAAATCAAAGAGCAAGTCAAGGCTTCCTCCAAAAACCAGCTGTAGCTCTTGTCCCACACTGCTCTGATAGATCTGCCCAGAGGCAGCTACTACCAACTCTTCCAGCTTCTGAAGTGTACCTCGTATTTATAAACAGTTTCCCTTGCTATTTCTTGATTTCTCCACTTTAGCTGTTACATATTGACCTCCTACCATTCAAAGATGAGGATTTAGCTCTCCGCTACCTCCCTGAAAAACTGGGTGTGCACGAGCCAACTGGAAACCAAGTGACCCATCTGAGGGGGAGACAGTTGCTACTTAGCAGGTTACTGCCAGGAGCTCAGCTCCAGATTGGTGGAATGTGTTTTTGTTTCTATAGGCCAGAAAAAAAAAAAGAGTGTCTTTATTTGAAAGTCACCCAAACACAGCTGAAAAACGGGGACTTAACCATGAAGCTCACACTAATGGTCCCAGGTCATTCAAGCTTCAAGGTCGGTTTGATTTAGCAGAACGCCTGTGTCATCAATGCTGATTTCCGTGTGAGATGGGCGCCGACAGTCCCCAGGATCCTCACCCACATCCAGACAGAGAAAGGTCATTTCTGGAAGCCTCTTTCTCAAAGACCTCAGCAAACCTCCGTTAGTCTAGATTGGGTCATGAGCCTGTAGTGGGTTCTGTGAAGCTCTGCTCAGTTTCCCTCATCAGGCTGGACATAGCCATCTCTCAGATGCTGAGAATATTCTTGCAGTCAGTCTCAGGTCTCAGGAAACCACTTCCACCAAGGTTTTACACCCCCACCCCCACCCCAGCGTGCTGTCTGAGGCTAACCACTGGCTGATGAGCCTGGGCCCTACACTTCAATTTGGAACGATTCTGAAGGGTCCTCCCCATTCTTAAGTCCCTGGTGGGATCATCTGAGGCCTTGGTTGTAACTGCATTGCAGTTAGCTGATCAGCTCTGTCCACGTCTGCCCTGATGTCTTCATGTCCCCACAGATGTATATCCTAAGAACACTCCTTTTTTTTTTTTTTTAAGATTTTATTTATTTATTTGACAGACAGAGATCACAAGTAGGCAGAGAGGCAGACAGAGAGAGAGGAGGAAGCAGGCTCCCCGCTGAGCAGAGAGCCTGATGTGGGGCTTGATCCCAGGACCCTGAGATCATGACCTGAGCTGAAGGCAGAGGCATTAACCCACTGAGCCACCCAGGCGCCCCCCTAAGAACACTCCTTAATAAACCTTGTGCATGTTACTCTCCGTCTCGGATTCCATTTCCAGGGAACCCAATCTAAGACAGTCCACGATTCTGAATCAACAAAGATAACAAGAGGTGTGACTATGCTGATGATTTAGGACTAATTTGCATGCCCTATTATAGAACCAGGGTGGGATCAGCTTCTCCCAAAGCATATAGGCTGAGACAGGGAAGATGGGGACTGGAACAAAACTTTGAACTGTTGATAAAAAAGGGAAGAATCATCCTGGGGAGGAAATGCTACAGATTTTTTTATCCTTCAAGAGAGCCAGAAGCAGTTGATGTAAAAAAAAAAAAAATCTCATGATGTTTTCACATTGGAAACTAATTGAGGTATTTTTAAATGCCATGAAGAGCCGACAAGACATGGTTCAATACTGGCCCACATTTCAGCAGTTGGCAACCTTAGCCAGAAAAAAGCAGGTGTAGTTTGTAGCTCCAGAGAGCAAAGCTAGGACTGATAGCTACATGAAATCAAGATTTTAGCTCAACCTAGTGAATAGTTTTCTAATGATTTGAGCGATATAAAAAAAAAAAATGGAATGAAGCATCTAAGGAGCAGGTGAGTTCCTTAGCACTAAGGTTCATGTTTGAGTCACCCTAGAACTTGAGCTCTATGATCTTTGAGATCCTGCTCATTGATACCCATAAAGTGCCCTACCTTTACAAAATATTGATACACCGTTATCCTGATCTTAACAGCAAACAGCATTGGGATTACACCAGTAGTACTACTGAAATACGACTCAGTTTCCTTTTCCTGGAATATACCCCACTTGACTTACCACTTCTGGATACCTATTTAAGTTTATCAAAGGGAAAAAGGTATCTTGTCTTAGATATAAAGATGCCCCTAGCAAGCCCTTTATAAATATCATATCATGATAACCTCTGTTGCTTAGAAATTAGCATTATATTCTAGCATGTCAGAGCTGGAAGCATCTCAAAGATCATGCAGCCCTGTTCCTTCGTTCAACAGAAGACACAGAGAGGGGAAAGAACTTAACTTACACCATAAAGACAAGACCGGAGTCCAGATCTCTACTCTGGGAGCAGAGTTCTTCCCATTGCAACCCAAGTGATCTTTTTTTCTTGGTCATTAGGCTGAAATAGTTTCCTATAATCCAGCTATCCCAGAGTGACAGGATTTATGGCCTAATGGACTTCAAAGTTCTAGGAGGAAGCCAGTCTCGGCACCCATTCCCTTTCAGGAGCCTAGAGTACAAAACCACTTATAGAGATAGTTTCTTTGATCACATTTAGAGGTTACTTGTTTTAAAATTATTATGTTCACATGGTCCAAATTTGATGTTCTTTCCTCAATCTCACTATGCTTTGAAAAAAATGCCACGATACGTGGTAAGAACTCAGCCTCCAGAAGCAGGATGAAAGGTACCGGTGGGTCTGGAGGGCCGAGAGCCACTGAACCAGGCCTCCTTAAATTCCCTAATAGGACGGAGCCTGCAGAGGGACCAAAAAGCCCAACCTGTAAAGAGAAGATGGACTCAATGGGCAGATGATCACCTTGAAATAGGACTTGTCTCATCCTGATCCTTCATCCCATACATCTAATCTGACACAAAGTCTGGTTGAATCTTCCTGTGAAATACGTAGCTTGTCTGTCCCTCCTTCTCTCCCCTCACAGCAAAAATCTTGATCTGGACTTGAGTTACCTCACACGGAGATTGTTGTCACAGGCTTTTTACTGACCTCCTCCAGGTACAGAAATAGCCTTAACCTAAATGAACGTGTCTTTCACCTGGTTTCATTTATAGCATGTGTGTAAATTATACTGGTCTTTTAGAAAGCCTAGCTGTTTACCCTTCAACTCTACGTAGTAGAAAAAACACCATAAGTGCCATGCAAAGATATGCTCCAGGTCAGGAACAAGGCTGGTCACCAGAGAGAAGAAATTTCTCAGAAAATGGGTAAACAAGTTGCATTATTATTCTTATACATTAGTATAGGACTCATTAATAAGAAGTGAACACCCAGCAACCCAGATAAATCTCAAAAATACTATGTCGAGTGAAGGAAGTCAGATACAAGAGAGTACCCTGTGGTATGATTTCATTCAAACGAAGTTCAAGAACAGGCAAAACCATCTCTTGGGAATGTAATTTGGGATGAGGGTTGCCTCTGATAGGTCACTAGAAGGGTTACAGGGGAATGGGATAGCCGTACTTTCTAACTTCTTTGGGGTATCAGTTTTACACATATATACCTTTGTCAAAACTCACCAACTGTACGCTTAATATCTGCCCATTTTATCCTATGGAACTATTCCTCAATGTAAGTGAGCAAGCGAGAGAAACCTACCTGCTCAGGCTGTTGTGGCAAGAAGAACCCGGACTTCCGGTGAAAAACAGTGGCTTCCTAGGAGGCCCCAGGCCTCTCTCAGCTTCTCACTAAAGAACATCTGAAGAATTGGAGAAATCAGGAATCTCCCAACACCATGCAAAACCAGACAGAAAAGCAATGCTAGGGTCTTGGCATCATCTCTCCTCTTTTTTTTTTTTTTAAGATTTTATTTATTTATTTGACAGAGAGAGAGATCACAAGTAGGCAGAGGCAGGCAGAGAGAGGGGAAGCAGGCTCCCTGCCGAGCAGAGAGCCCGATAGGGGACTCGATCCCAGGACCCTGAGTTCATGACCTGAGCCAAAGGCAGAGGCTTAACCCACTGAGCCACCCAGGCGCCCCATCTCTTCTCTTTTAAGTCCATGTTGCAGGCTCCTGGGTGGCTCAGTTGTTAGGCGTCTGCCTTCGGCTCAGGTCATAATCCTGGTGTCCTGGGATCAAGCCCCACACTGGGCTCCCTGCTCAGTTGGGAGCCTGCTTCTCCCTCTCCCACCCCCGCTTCTGTTTTCTGTCTTGCTGTCTCTCTGTCAAATAAATAAAATCTTTAAAAAAAAAACATAAAGTGTTGGGGCGCCTGGGTGGCTCAGTGGGTTAAACTGAGTGATCTGCCCTCAACTCAGGTCATGATCTCAGGGTCCTGGGATTGAGCCCCACATCGCATCGGGCTCTCTGCTCAGCAGGGAGCCTCCTCTCTCTCTCTCTCTCTGCCTGCCTCTCCCCCTACTTGAGATCTCTATCAAATAAATAAATAAAATCTCTAAAAAAAATGTTAAAAAATTATACGGTGCATGTTGCCGCTAGATTAAGAAAATCTGACCCAGGGGCGCCTGGGTGGCTCAGTGGATTAAAGCCTCTGCCTTCAGCTCAGGTCATGATCCCAGAGTCCTGGGATCAAGCCCCGCATCGGGCTCTCTGCTCATCAGGGAGCCTGCTTCCCTTTCTCTCTCTGCCTGCCTCTCTGCCTACTTGTGATCTCTGTCTGTCAAATAAATAAAATAAAATCTTAAAAAAAAAAAAAGAAAATCTGACCCAATTTGAGCTCATATCCTACCACTTTCATTCCCTGAGTGGACACTTGGGAAAAGGTATGAAGCCCCTTAGCCCCTCAGCGCCTCCCACACCGTCTGTCCTCTTGGCCACTCTGGGGACATCCAGCCCTTTGGGAACAGATTGAGGCAGCCAGAACACCTTTTCTCAGCATCCGCAGCTACTGCCAGGAGCTATCTCTGCCAGCTTGCTTGCTGTTTAAATTTCATTTGTTTCAGAGTTAAAACATGGACAGAGATTTTTAACTCTAAATGGGACTGCAGAGCTCTTACCCAAACAGAGACTCCTGTCCCACACTTCCCACCTCACTTCCCATTGTTCCCAGAGAGTCATTCCAGTTCTTTCACCTGTTGCCTCTGGTATTGGCCTCCTTTTACATAAAGAATATGGTTATAGTACTCTTCAGGTTTGTTTTTATTTTAATTTGAGACATTAACTGTTACCATTAACTATTTTTTTATTAAACTTTTTTTTTTTTTAAGATTTTATTTATTTATTTGACAGACAGAGATCACAAGTAGGCAGAGAGGCAGAGAGAGAGAGGAGGAAGCAGGCTGTCCGCAGAGCAGAGAGCCCGATGCGGGGCTTGATCCCACGACCCTGGGATCATGACCTGAGCCAAAGGCAGCAGCTTTAACCCACTGAGCCACCCAGGCGCCCCTATTAAACTTTTTTTTTAAAGGATCTTTATTTATTTGAGAGAGGGAGAGAAAGCACGAGCAGGGGGAGAAACAGAGGGAGAGGCAGAGGGAGAAGTGGGTTCCCCCCTGAGCAGGAGCCTGACTGGGAGTGGGGGGTGGGGAGCTGGCTCCCAAGACCCTGGGCTCATGACCTGAGCTGAAGATAGATCCTTAATCAGCTGACCCACCCAGGCGCCCCAACCATTAACTATTGTGAAAGAGGAATTTCCTTCTCTTCCACCATCACACTCGCCCGGTTTTGACTACCCCTCCTTTCAGTCCTGGATATTTACATTAGCGTGGCTTCCAACGAACCATGTACCTCTATTTGTTGTACAACTTTTTATTTTTCCTGGGGTTAAGAATGACCCCTTTTCATCGTTTCCATTTCTTAATCAAAGCTGTAAAATGACCTCTCAATGTGGTTACCTGGGAGGTAATCCTCATTTTTATTTTCCAGCATCCCTTCTGGAACCCTCTGACCTCTTGCTCTATCCATCCTGGGTTGCTGGGATTACGCCCCGAGCTGAAGGTAGCCACCCAGGAGCCCCTCCACTCAACTTTTTAGTGCCTTCTTGTAAATATGAATGAATAGTCAAGAATGATCCAGTACTCGGGAAAGGCTCTACCACACGAGCCAAAAATCTGAGTTAGTGAAAAGGAACTTGGAGAAAATGAACCCATTTCAGATACGAGAATACAACTTTTTTTTTTTAATTTTATTTATTTATTTGACAGACAGATCACACAAGTAGGCAGAGAGGTAGGCAGAGAGGGGAGGGGAGAAGCAGGCTCCCTGCCGAGCAAATAGCCCGATGTGGGACTCGATCCCAGGACGCTGGGATCATGACCTGAGCCGAAGGCAGTGGCTTAACCCACTGAGCCACCCAGGCGTCCTGAGAATACAACTTTATCTCTTCAAAGATAGGAAGATGTTACAACAGAGCGCCCGGCAGGCCCAGTGATGGAACATGCGACTCTTGATCTTGGGGTTGTGAGCTCCAGTCCTGTTGGGTGTAGAGATTATTTAAAAAGAAAAATCTGGGCGCCTGGGTGGCTCAGT
>RCUC01158992.1:0-105883 GCA_003697995.1 Taxidea taxus jeffersonii
TCCCAAATGAGCCAGCCTGGTGCCTCCCATCAGTCCCATTTTATGGAGGAGAAAACTGAGGCTCAGAAAGGTTCCATGACCTCACAGTCTACATAGCTGGTAATGGAGGAAGCTGGGATTTGAAGCCAGATCTCTCTAACTCTGCAATCTGTGGCTTTCAGCCACCTCGCCTCCTAAAACAGAAGAAACACAACCTGGGAAATTCTAATCACACACTAATTACATGACTAATTAAGAGGAGATGATACTAACAGATTTTATTTGATTGCTTATAGAAAGGCATTTTGTACTCAGTGATTGTTTGGGGGTAAAATCACTGTAAATGGTCTTGTTAGAAAAAGATATAGCCTAACCTCACAAAGGAATACAACATGGGCGGTTTTTGGTCATGTGGTAAGAACCTTTTATTAATTCCAGCTCCAAAATTTTGTTCCTGTCATCTGCACTGCAGTCTGGCTCTTTCCTCTGAGGTTTCTGTAATTACTGACTTGACTCTTCTGCCTATCAGCAGGAGACCCAGACCCCAGAGACCCCTGGGGCACCCTCTAGTGGCTATCAGCACAAATCCGCAGAATCAAGACCCTGGGAGCTTCCGCAAACCAAGGCGCACCCTCCCCCACCCCCCCCAATAAACATCTTTCTCTTGTGCCTGTGAAAGCAAAGAGGGGCCAATTACCAGATATTGCACAACTGAAGGATCAAGCATGTGAGTAATGTGGAATGATTTTTTAAAATCTTGTTTTGCGATCATGTCGCCTACTAAGAAGGTCTAGAGGTACTCCCTTGATGATTAAATTCCAATAGAGTCTTCATTCCCTGGTCAGGAAAAATAACTCTTAGATGGCCCTGCACCAGCAGGAATCCGAGCTGCAGGCATGCTGTATACATCTGGGGTGGGGGGGGGGGGCGCTGCAGCAAGCTGAATGGGAGTTCCTACCTTTGTCAATGCCCCTGCATGCCAGGGACAGTGCCACGTGCTTTTATGGCCCTCCTCTTGTCATGCCTGCTTCACACATAAAGAAATAGAGGCTCTGCAGGAGAAAGCGGTGCACCCAGGACCATGCAGCCAGTGGGAAGGGTTCCAGTCCTGGCAGCTGCATGCCAAAGCCAGTTTCCTCCCCATCATATTTTGATGTGCAATTGGATACTGTAAATATTCCTTATAAAAGCAACAAACAAATAATTGGTTTCTGGTTTATAAAGCCTTCTGCAAATTAGCAAGGGCTTTTCTGATTTTTCCTTCCATATCCTGTTGTATTCAAGACCTCAAAGTTAATTACTATACCAGACACTCCACAGCAGAGATAAACATCAGGGCCCCTTGTCCTGTGTGTCTGCCATTATGATGGGGCCCAGGCAAGGCCCACAAATGGCTAATGAGGTTAAATATAAAGTAAGATAAAGATAAAGCCATGAGGCTGTGCAGGTTCTCAGGGACAAGCAGATGACTCTTGGGTCTAAACAAAGGTCTAAATAAGGAAGGGAAAATGGTCTCAGTCCCAGGCTGGGAACAAGGGACAACTTCCCATCCTACTTCACACACACACACACACACACACACACACACACACACACACACCTGTCTCACATAGGGATGTCAGAATTTGGGTAGAGTGGCCACTCTGGTACCCCTTCGCCTTATGGAGGCATGGGGATGTAGAGGGTGTGAGGGAAATGGGGACAAGGCTTTGGGAGCAGACAATCTGAACTCATGATAGAGGTGCTAGAAACAATTACTGAAATTAAGCCCTTAGCAATCTGGGCAAAGGAAAATTCAAACTTCCCTTCTCCTAGGAGAGAGGGCCACTAAGCATCTTGTAGCTGGACTTCCGGACAGGAGGGCTCCGAGCAGTGGAAGAAATGTAGGAACACAACTGGGGACTTGGAAGCTGGGTTGCAGGCCCAGAACTGGGGTTGGGAGTGAGGGAGAGAGGCTCAGCATAAGGGACACTGAGATCAACGTGTGGCATGAAAACAGCCATCACCCCTGTCTCCTACTGAGCCCAGGCTCCTGGCCCGGCTGGGGCTCTCTCGCTCAGCGCAGGAGGTGGCCATGTATGAAGGGGACTGTCAGTGGACTGAGAGCACATTCTCTCTGTCCCGTGGGACCCTGCTTCCCTCTTCATTGGGATCAAGCCTCCTTTTACTTGGGAGACATCCCTGAGCTCCAGCTGGTGCCATCAGAGAGAGGAGTTTCTAATGCAAGGTGTGGCACTCCAAAGAATTCACTAACTTTAAAAGTTAGTCTGAATAACAGCTTTGGCAGGAGGAAAACCAGTGCGGGGATAACCCTCCTATCAGGGACCCTAATGTGCTCCCTCTAGAGAGTACAGTGGGCCGTGTTTGAGGGACTGCATCAGCAGTCTCCCCTTGTGATTCCACTTGCCATCAGTGTCATCCTTCTCGGGGACTCTATTTAGCCAGACGACAGTGTCATTTGCTACTGACTTCCAGGTCCATAAGCCAGAAAGAGCCCAGGGTAAGGTGCCCAGGCCTGCTCCTCCTGGCATCTAGAAGGTTCACCTTCCTATCACAGTATGTGGGCACAGGGCTCAGTGGTTAGGAAAAGGGTGAGACAGAGGCAGAAGAGCCAAGTGGTTAAGAGCAGGGCCTTGGGAGCTGCCTAAGTCTGGGTTCAAATCCTGCCCCTTGTACAAGCTGATTGACTTGGTTCAATCTCTCTGTTTCCCTATCTAAAACAGAGCACCTATCTCAAGGTGTTGTCGGAAGAACAAAGAAGATAAAGCTTGGACAACACTTACTGCAAGATGAGATCTCAATACTTGTTGCTATTATTATTATTATTATTATTACTGAAATGTTAGCGGACACAGTTCCCATAGCCAGGCAACATTGGACCAAGGGAGGCCAGGTGACAGTGGAGCTAAGAGCCCCGGGTTTGAGGTCAGGGGCCTTTGGCTGGAATGCATGCTCTACAACTTACAGTACAATCCCAGCACACGCACATTTCAATCGGGCCAATTCAATGACATGCATTTGTGACAGAGAAGAAGAGAGAGAAAGTCAATTAGCCACCACGCGGCTCGGAAGGCCAGTGTCCCCCATGAGTGCGGACCAAGGACTCACACCTGCCCTCACGCACAGCCTCAGCTTCTACGTGCTTCCCCTGTGTGTGCATCCCAGCAGGCTGAGCATTAAGAAACTCCCCCTGTTTCATAAAACATGACTCTAGACGCAAGTCAGCGACAGCAGCTGGCAGGCTACTGAAGAAACCGAGCTCTGCCAGCTGGACCGCAAACAGGCCAGGCACCGATTTGCGTTATTTTTCTGGTAACTGTGACTCTACATCATTTTTTTGCTTTATGTGCCGAGTGTAGGGACTGAGGGTCTCAAGGCAGGGTCTCTTGTAGAGCCGTGTGGACATGTGAGACCCCCAAGATCCTCAGCAGAAGCGGGGGGCAAGAGGCCTGTGTACCGGGTGCCGTCATGGGCATAAAATCTGTCCATGTGTTCCGTAAACCACATTCGCAAATACAGGGAATAATTATTTCCTTCCCTGACACTGTTGGTGTCCCAGTCTCAGGCTCAAGAGAGGGGGTGGGGTGGCTCTGATGACAGCCAAGCCCTGCATGTTGCATTCCCAGAGCATAACAAAAGGCACCTCCGCCCCACCCCAGGGGAGCAGCCCGGGGCTGCCCCCAAATTAAGTATTAGCCTGGTTTAGCTAGGAGCCATTCTCAGCTTCATGGTCTCCAGAAGGGTAGCACTTTCCCTTTTTCAGGTTAAAAGCATTCTAAAAATACCTTCGGAAGGCGCTGAGGTCCCCACAGCCTTCCCTGCTCTGATTTCAATCCAGTTCATATCTCCTATGGCGTGTGTCTGGCTAAGACATCACTCGTGCTGATGTGGGCCAGGTTTCACAATTCACAGCTCAGTCCTGACAAGCTGCCTCAAATCCAGTTCCCCGGCCCGCTGCTCACTCCTTTTGGGCCCAGGAGGAGGGCAGGAGGGCCTGCAACCCCTCTTTGACTCAGAGCAATTTTCCTGAATTTGGCACACAGACAATGATTTTTCTCTCCCTGAACAACCCAAGTCCAAAAACTTCATTTCCAACTTCCAGACTTTACAAAGCAATGGAAATTATACTGGGCAGTTTACAGGTCCCTTTGTAGAATTCCCATTCTCTCAACAAATATTATACCCTGTAAACTGTGGCAGCAGACAGGGTTTTATTCGTGTGAACAGCTAGGTGGTATTGCAACACTCAGGCCTGCTGTTTTCCTATCTCACTAACAGACTGTCAGACAATATTCAGATACTTGGCTTTTTTTTTTTTTTTTTTTTTTGAAACGCCCAGGCCTGGGTTTTCTCTTTGGCTCCAGGACAGGCTGTGTGTCAGGCAGAGCTTGCTTGCCTTCTGCCTGGGGGAGTTGTTTTGAGTCAACACTAGGAGTTAATTATCACTTGGGCAGAGAGGATCTGGGGATCTCTGCTTCCCATGTTGGGACTCTCCATAACCAACGTGGCTTTGGGTCTCGTTGTAACCTTGACCTTTCAAATCAAATTTTACCTTCAGTCTCCACTTTGGACTCTGGCTCTGGTTGTTGGTTCCAGACATTTCCTGTGGCCTGACCCCATCGAAATGAACTATGTGGGTTCATTTGTGGGTCCTGACTCTGAACCCTACCTACCCAGCGGAGACCTTGAAAAACTACCCGGATGCTGCCAGCCCTGCCAGGTCTCTGGGTAACACAGACTCCCGACTTCATCCTTTGTTCTGCTCCCGTTACTCCTAATTGTACCTCCCCATGCTGACAGCTCCTTGGCAGCACCTGAGGCCACACTCTCCCCTTCCTGGGTTCTTCCCATTGTCATCACCTACACTATGCCCCTTCTGCTTATTCCTTGAGTTCTATGTCCAGCCTCTGCCTGTCTGTCTCATCTCAATGCCAGGAACGGGGCTGTGCCCAGGCCTGACCTGAAAGAGGATCCCTGGTCTCTGAGGTTAGACTACTGGCTTCAAATCCCAGCCCTAGAATTTGTTGGCTGTGAAACCATGAACAGGTTCCTCAATCACTCTGTGCCTTAGTTTCCTCACTGTAAAGTCAAAACAGCCTCACAGAGCTGCTGAGGGAATTAAATCTGATAATGAATAGAGAGGAGAGCATGCTACTTGGTCCCTTTTAAGGGCACAATAAATATTAGTTATTATACTAATTATGTGGTGTTGACATTTGGGAATTCTAAAATTTATTATGAAATCTGTAGCAAACTTAGAATGAGAATCAGAGAAAATGAACATGTCTAGTTAGAATGTTTCTTTTGAATGCATGAGCTTACTAAGGCTTTTCCAAATAAACCTTCAAAACCATCTCAGACCAAGCCATTTTGGGGGCCTATCTCAAGGCAACAAGAATGCTTTACTTAGGAACATTAAAAGAGGAAGCCATCTAAAGATCAGATCTAAGGATCGAGTAGGATGAGAAAGTTAAAGACATTTTAGCTTACTAGCTTCAACTAAGACCTGGTTAAACTAACTACAATATACACATGTGGTTGCAGTTTTTGGTAACCTAGTGTTGGTGGCTGGTGTTTGAGCCTTTGAACCCTGTGTCTGTGAGTCAGATAAGGACTAATTTACAAAGCACATCCACATATTTGCCTCGACAAAAGGACAATTCGCTCAAGTCTTCCCTATCAGTGCGGTCAGCTTTCCGAGGTTGCATTCCTACTCAGACAACGCAAGACTGTTCCAACCGCTGTCAACACCTCGGCGTCTGCAACTGATAGCAATCAGAGCCTTTCTCCTGGCCCGAGTCACGTTTACATAATGCAACATCATGAACAATTTGGATCTGAAATTAACTTATTGAAAACCCCAATGTCCCACGAGCTGCTAAGGTACAAACCTTTGGTCTTAGGTTGAAACCAAATCATTAAGGCAAATGGTCCCTAAACGAGCAGAGTTTTCAGTTCTAACGTGGGTACAGGGCTGCAACTAAGAAGGAAGGGGGAAGACATGAAGCTTAGTCTTCTCATCAGTGGGATGATCCTGTACCCCTATGTAAGCCAGGAGAGTTGATTCTTTGTGGGAAACCCACGGCAGAGTCTTGGGACTTTTCTTTTCCTTTAAAATAAATGTTTGTGGAAGACATGGATCTAAGACGTCGGTAGCTTGTTCCCCAATTGACAGATGCAAATTGGTGTTGTCCCTTCTGGAGCAACAGAAGTGGGCATGGGTGGGGAGAGAGTTTGTATGTGCACCTTGGTTATTAGAAAGGCCATCATAACTCCTTCTTTTCAAAATTGTAAAACCCTCAACCTTGTCTATGGCGGCATATTTCCTAGAAGATTTCTCTCTAGGACACCAGCATCCATCAACACCCTATAACAAAATGGATCTATGGATCTATGGAGTTATGACTGAGTACATTTGGGAAACACTGCAGATTTACAATGCATATCATTCCATTTAAGATTCTCAGAGGTCCCACAATAAAGAAATGTATTTAACTTATTTTAACATGGATTTCTCCAATGTTTTTGACCACAGACCTTTATAATTTCTAGTCCATAGAAGCTTCCTGAAATATTCCAGGAATTGTCAAGCTTACTATAAACCACCTAGTTCATTCTTTCAACTGCTAAAGGGAACACCAACAATTCTTATTCCAGCTCATTCCATCCTGATGAAGTAAGAAATCACTATAATGGTAAAGGGAACACTCTGAAAACATGGTTTCCGCTATGACAGATACCTTGCAGAAATCCACAACACATGTGTGTGTGCACACACACACACAACACCAAGCAATGTCCCATTTAACAGTCCTTATAACCTGAACTGAAGATACTCTGATTGATTCCCACGCTCAGTGGCTACTATAATAAATGTCCTGCTCAGCCTGTCAAGTCTTCCTGCTCCAACAGCCTGGTCCTGGTATCGACAAGAGGAGAATTTCTAGGCTATGGAGGTGGGAAGGCTCATCTCTACCACCCCTTCTTTGTCCTTTTTTGCCCTGTCTTGGCTTGTTTTCTCCCACTGAGAACAGCTTTTCATCAAGAGTTAAGTAGAAAGCATATTCCATCTCATTCCTGATGGGTAGTAAGCAGAATGTATAAAAAAAAATCATAGGAATTTAAAGGTAGATTTATATATGGACAAACCATGGCACAAATCATCAAAGATCTGCCCTGTCAGAACCACTGAGATACCTGATGAAATGCCTAAAAAGCCCTTTTTATAGGACTTCCCCTTCTGGGAAACTGGAGTAGATGGAGATACTCTTCCTTATTTTTCCCACTGAGTTTAATTTAAAGCCCTGGATGTAATATAAAACAAATATCAGAAGACTCTAAAAGATGGAGAGAAGAAGGCAGTCTGGCTAGGGACTTGGAACCCAAGAAATGGAATGGTGGTATCCTCTGGATATTTTTTCTGCCTCATGTATCCCAGACCTGGTACAGGTGAAGTCAGCAACCCCAATATGTCAATGGGCACAGGCAAATAAAGCCTCCTTTCCCAGTCTAAGGAGCAGAAAAGAGGCAGCCTAGCAAACAGAAAACCTCCAGCCACTCACCACTTTACTCTAGCCAAACACTACAGAAAAATCTGCCATCCCACCTCCTCCAGCACTGGCTGAGTAGGGAAGTTAAATTTCTACTCTCATGAGCCTCACTCTTGCTCATGAGCCCCAAGCTCTTGTTGGATGGTATCAGATAAAGGCACATTATCCTTTCTGAGTGGCAATGAAATTCTTCTTAAACATGTGGAGAGCCTGGTCTTCTAGATTTATCTGGTGGAAGGTAACAAGGTGGCTCTTCTCAGTCACCTAACCAGTGGAGTGGCATCAGAGGAGTCCCAAGGAAGGTCAATACTTTTACCACTGCCCAATGATAATGAGGTCACCTCTACACCCTCTAACCTTGTGATGTTGGTGAGGTCATGTGAGAAGTTGTAATAAGGTATTCTTGCCTTCCCGGCTACATAATATCAACAAAAGTTTAGTGGGGGTCTGAAATTCCCATTCCTACTTAGCTATAATAAGGAGTCCTGTCTTCCAGGTATTGGTGGAGCCCAAATGGGGAATGAAGACTCATACTGCCACCTGCCAGTAATAAGGCAGTGCTCCTCCTTCCAGAGCAATGTCAGGAGCCAGCAGAAGCAAAAGATTAAAATAGATCTAAAGTCTTATTACATAATACCCAAAGTACTCAGTTTTAATTGAAAATCACTTATCATACCATAAACAAGGAAAATCACAGTTTAAATGAGAAAAGACAATAAAAAATGCTAATACTGGCATGGATATTAAAGTAGCTACCATAAAAATGCTTCCAGGAGCAACAAAGAACATACTTGGACATACCTGGTATAAATGAAAAACTAGAAATTCTCAGCAAAGAAACTGAAAGTAAAAGAAGACTCAAATGGAAATTTCAGAACTGAAAAATAAATTGATCAGAATGAAAAATTCAGCAGATGAGTTCCATAGAAGAATGGAGGGACAGAGGAAAGAATTGCTAAGTTTGAGGACAAAACAATAGAAATGACCCAATCTCAACAACAGAGAGAAAACAGACTGAGAAGAAATGGACCGAGCCTTAAAAATCTAACATGTCACTGGAGACCCAGAAGAAAAAGAAGGTGGCATGGCTGAAAAACTACTTAAAGAAATAATGGCTGAAAACTCCCCAAATTTGGAAAAAGACATAAATCAACAGATTCAAAAAGGTGAGCAGACTCAAACAGGGTATATAAAAAAGAAATCCATACCAAGACACATATATCAAACTTCTGAAAACTAAAGACAAAACAAAAAATCTTGAAAGCAGTGAAAGAGAAATGGCTTACATATAGGGGGAAAATAATTCAAATAACAGCAAATTTCTCATCAGAGACCATGAAGTTCAGAAAGAAGTGACACAATTTTTTTTTCAAGAGCTAAAATAAAAACAAAAACAAAAAAACCAGGGGCACCTGGGTGGCTCAGTGGGTTAAAGCCTCTGCCTTCAGCTCAGGTCATGATCTCAGGGTCCTGGGATCAAGCCCCACATCAGGCTCTCTGCTCAGCCGGGAGCCTGCTTCCCCCTCTCTCTCTGCCTGCCTCTGCCTACTCTCTGTCAAATAAATAAATAAAATCTTTAAAAAAAAACACATACACAAAAAAAACAACTGTCAACCAGAATTCTATACAGCAAAAACATCCTTCAGAATGAATTCTCAGATGACATAAATTTAATAGACTTTGTCACTAGCAGATATAGCCTACAAAGAAAGAAGGGTTAAAGGAAATTCTCTAAATAGAAGGGAAAAACATCAGAAAAAAGAGAAAGAATAATGAGAAGAGTAAAAATATGGGTAACTTGGGTGCCTGCGTGGCTTAGTAGCTTAAGCATCTGCCTTTGCCTCAGGTCATGATCCCAGGGTCCTGGGATCAAGTTCCACATTAAGCTTCCTGCTTGGTGGGGAGTCTGCTTCTCCCTCCATCCCTCCCATTTTCTTGCGTTCTCTCTCTCTCTCATGCTTTTGCTCTCTCTTTTAAATAAATAAATAAATTTCTCTTAAATAAATAAATATTATTTAAAAATATGGGTAACTTTATTCCCTTTTCCTTTAAGTTATGTTTGGTGGTTGAAACAAAAATTATAACGCTGGTGTGTTTCTCAGTGTATTTAGAGGAAATATTTAAGATGATTATTATAAACCAAGGATGGTAAAGGGGAATAAATGGAGGTTATGTAGATTTCTACACTTCACTCCAAACTGGTAAGTTGTCAACACCAATAAAATGTGATTAGTTAAGTATATTTAATGTAATACCTAGAGGAGCCTCTATGCTATATAAAAAGGAGACATTCAAGACCACTATAGATGATTCAAAATGGAATTCCAAATAAAATGTTCATGTAACCCACTCTGAGATGGGAAAAAGGATACAGAGGAGAAAGGAAAAAAGAACAAACAGAAGACAGAAAATAAAATGGCAGACTTAACAGGCCAATAATTACAACAAATTGCATTAAATGTAAATGGTCTAAATACACCAATTTAAAGATAGAGATTTATGGCGTGTGTGTGTGTGTGTGTGTGTGTGTGTGTGTGTGTGTGTTTTAAAGCATGATCCAAATATATGCTAATATAATATAAGCAAAATTGTTATTTGGCTAGTTCCCTTAAAAGGCAACTGGCACACACGTCCTTTTTCTTGAGTCTTCCTCCATTCTATCTCTTAGAAGATGTAGGTGATGGCTGCCATTAAACTTAGTTTATTAGGGTACAACATAGGGGTAATGGAACTAAAAGATAGAGCAACCTGGCTTTTGGAGTATGTGTTAGAGCAGAGCTGTTACACCAACTCTGGACTTCTTCAAGGATTCTTAGTTCAGAGATAAATAAATCTCTACATTGTTTAAACCCTGTTACAGTGGGATTTTTTTTGTGGGTAAATCCAATCCTCACTAATACCAAAAAGTTATACTTACTGAAAGCTGTTATGGGTATATCACTGTACCAAGTGCTTCAGAGAGATTATCTTAACTGAAAAGGAAAAAATACTATTTTCCTCATTTTATAATGGTGAGGAAACTACTGCTCAGAGAAGTTAAGTGGCTTGCTCAGGGTCATTCATCTCATCTGCCGGGCGAAAATGTGAGAAGTCTAACGGTAGGGCCTGACCTGTTAAGCTAAACAGTGTACTATGAAACTCAGTGAAATCCTTTTTAAAAAAGAGGCTTATCTCATTTCTTCTAGACTGACTGAAAAGTTTCCTTCCACAGTCACACAGAACCATGATGTTCCCTGAGAAAGCTTTTATTTATCAGGTGGTGTTTCTATTGGACATAATCAGTTAATCAATCAGTCCCCTCACTCATTCAACAAGCATTTATAAAGGCTTCATGGTACTGGGCCTTGAGATAAGCTACTAGAATGAATCAGGTGACCTGATCCAATTCCCACAGGGGTCCCCATTTATAGGCTGGGCATTGAGCCTGTTTACTCTGAAAATGGATTTTTCCACATCTCATTGGTCAGCTCCAAGCCCAACATGTCAACTGAACAGACTATGGGAGTTCACTGGAATCATCTGTTCTCCGAGAAGCCCAGTTATCCCAAATCTTCTACACTTTGAGGCATCTAGGTCAAGTATCCCCTTTCATGTCCCTACCATGGCAATGGGAGTCTTTGATGTCTCACCTTGCCAAGAGAAGAAGAAAGGGCAAAAATGCTTCAGAGAGGGTGGCCAAAAAGCTTTGAGATCACGCCAAGCCCCAGCAGCATGGCTTGGTGTTTCCTCTATGTTCCCTGGAATGAAAAGTGGATTTTTCTAGCTTCCCTCTCACTCCCACATCCCCACCCTGCTCTCGACTCCTGGCAGTGCCAGCACTCATATCCAGGGATAACAGTCAAAATCACTGCCTTCTCTGACAATAAAATCCAGCAGCCATTTGGCATCTCAGTGTGCCCCCGCCTCCTGACCCCTGGCTGGGTCCCAGAGGATTTGTGGTCGGCTGCTAATCAGAGCCCTGGCCATAGCCATTTCCCATGACATAGCTGGAATTCTCCCACTGCCTGCCCTCTTGGCGTCAGCTACCCGGCCAGGCTGAAACTATTTGCTCCCCTCCCACCCTGTCCATCACTGCCCCTTCCTTAGGCTGTGCCTCTGCACCCGCCTGCTGGCCAGAATCCCGAGGCCCTCAGTGGGGGAGCTGCAAACCTCTCTCTGCTTTTATTACTGACCCGAAACCCACCTCCTACACTCCTTCAGCCCATGAGGCTTCTTTTAAGCACCCTCCTCCTGAGCAATGATAAACCTTGGTGCCAGAGAAGTTTAAAGAGAAAACAGCCACTCCCTACCAACCATACTGGTATCAGAAGGGAGGTCAAGCGTGAGCTTTTCAAGCTGTGGTCATAAAACAGTTGTCTTTTTTTTGTCATTTCTGGTTAATATGCCTATGAACTAGAAAACCAGACTCTCTCCCCCTTTGGAGGGCCTGTTCTTAGCCTGCCTGGAGACAGGAAAGAATGTGTGCCAACGATGGGCCAGGTATGGTGCACTGTATGGCACTGAGCATGTGGACCCTGGAGCCAGCCTGCCTGGCTTGTAACCCAGCTCCATGGACTTAGCTAGGTGACCTCGGGCAAGTCACAGAACCTCTCTGGGCTTTAGTCATCTCTCTGAACAATGAAGAAAATATGAAGACCACCTCCTAAGCTCATTATAGATATTACCGAGTTCATATTTATAAAGGACAGCCAGAGCTGTGCCCACATTTGGTAAAGAAATACTACATACATTTATATGATATTCAGTTCATTTTCACAACAGCTTGATAAGGTTATTAGAGAAACCCTTTAAAGAAAACTCTACTGGATCTCTCAGAGTTGTAGAAACTCGCCCTTGGTCAGACAGTAAGTGGCAGAGCTGGGACTAGAACTTGGGTTATACTTTCCATTATGACAATGATTCTCAAAGTGAGGTCCCAGACCATGTAGGGACTTGGTAGAAATGCAAAGTACCCAGCCCCATCCAGACTTACTGACTCAGGGACTTCGGAGGTGGGTCCAGCAATGTTTTAATCAGCTCTTCAGGAGGGGATAATGCCCAGAGGTTGAGATGCACAATCACCACCTTCCCCTCACAGCAAGAGGAGAAGCTCCCTTTCTTCCTGTCTTGTGGTAACTGATACAAAGTGGGCATAACACACACCTTTCAAACAACACACAGAAACACAGGTCTTCTGGGTGCAAAGCGCTGCTAGATGCCACGGGGACACAAAGAAATGTGAGCTTGCTGCCTGCAGAGTACTCTCTGATTGTCCAACTCAGAAAAGCATGTGCACAAAGTCATCCAACAGCACAGACCACACTGGGAGTCAAAAGCATCAGCGTTCAGAGGCTGGGGGTCCCATTCTCAAGAGCTGGGACTTTAACAAAGTCATGTGACCTCAATGTGGTCTGGCTTCTCTCCCCAACTCCTGGGACTGCTCTAAGGATAAAATGAAATCAGGGCAACTACCTTATATGGTAGCCAGCCCATGGTACCAGGCTTAGTTACTAAATGGCTGGGGCCATCATTAAGATTTGTCACCAGATGCTACTACAGGTTTCATGCCAAATCATGACAGAAAGGTAAGGTGGGGGTCGGGGGAATGGCACAAAGGGAGGAAGGCTTACAGAGAATGGGGAATTAAATTTGATTTCAATACAGGGTGCAAATCTCAGCAGATGGACACGAGGGAAAAGAAGAAAATGGTACCATTGCTTAGGAAAGAGTAAGTTAAAAGGCATGCCAGTCTAACAGTTAGTAGGCCAAAAGCAGTCTGACCTACCTGACTTTCACCTTGGGAATGTTGACTCAAGATCTCAGAGTATCTTAGGCCTGGACAATGGCTGTCCGAGCCACACCCTGTTTATTCACCAGGTGTTCAGGAAGAGAGCTGTAGATATTCCTATAGCTCTTCCTTTCTCTCTGGATACTCTTTGGAGGAGCATCCAAAATGTAACTTGTGGTCTGGGGGAAAAAAATTTGAAAAAAATTTAAGCTGTGATTGTGTCACATTTATTTCCTCCCTATTCTGGAACCGAAAACCTCATGGAAGTGATGAGACAGCTAGCATGAGCTATTAGCCCAGAGCAAGGGCAAAAGATCTGGAAACTTTGGTTTACCTTTGCCTGGGGCAAATCAGGGAATAAAGATGTCCAAGAACAGTCTTCAGGACAATGGAAGGAAGTGACACGATCACTCCTGTCCTCTTCCAATCTTATAACTTTCAGGCTAGTTTTCCTACAAAACTTACCAAGACAAATTTCTGGGACTTTTGCCATGTTAGTTCCTTCTGGGCCTGGGCAGCAGTGGTGCTTGTTGGCCTAGTAGAGAGCCATTCTGGGACAGAGGACAGTGTGCAACTGGCAGATCATGGGAGACAGGCAATGGACCCATCTCACAATGAGCTCTGACAGCACCCAGTGATTTATGTTCTGGAAGGATTTTAGCAAGTCAAGTTGTTTTGGCTGCTCCTTTTCCAAGCCAGGGTAAAGTAACCCAAGACATCTCAACATGACCACATATTTGGAAGTCTAGCCTATTGTTTTAGAATTTCCCTTGAAGGCCCTCTAAATACCACCGTCAGACTCCCCACCAAGACCAGTAAATATAAGTCAATGGGAGGGAAAATATGATCTGAAATATTTCTGGCTAATTCAATTCGCTTAGAGGAAGGTTGGCTTCCAAAGGTCCCATTCTAGAAAGCAGTGGGGTGGGGGTGGGGGTTGGGGGGGAGGCTGTTCAGGGCTGCAGCATCTTTTCTTGAAGAAGCAGCAGAGTCTGTGGTTCCATTTTGCTTTATTTTTTCAGTAAAAATCATCTCTGCGGCTTCAGGGTGTGCTTCCATTCTGGGTGGGATGGTAAAGGGAGTGATTTGTCTGCCACATTACTCAGCCCCAAAGTATATGCCACTGGGGGCAAACTTGGCTTCTGCATTTTCCCATCCTCTCTGGGCTGTTCTCTCCTCCCTTGTGAGTCAGCCTTTTCCTGGGCTGGACCCAGCCAAACCTTCCAGGCCCAGCTCTGCTGGATAAAGAGCAGTTGTTTGGGTTGGGGGGCAGTGACTGTGCCCCTTCCTGCTGGTATGTGGAGCTATTGTTCTCTGGGCCCACAGTTGCTTTTAACTGGGACATTCTTAGGATCAGGATTAGCAGATCTATGCCTGTCTCCCAGGGTTGCTTTCCACTTCATTTCAACTGCAAGCCTCCCACAAGGCCCTGTCCCCTGGATTAGCATGCACGGCTGGCTATCCTGAGGTGGCACTCTGAGGTTACACACAGTGACAGAGATAGGGGCAGGCTCACTACACGAGCCATACAAGACATTGGACCACAGGATGCCAGGGGGTCCCCAGTGGCTACTACTGCTATGTCTCAATGAACCAGCCACAGCCCTAGCCCCACTTGGTTTTCTCACCTCTCAAATAGCAGGGATAGGTAACTCATGTCCTACTGGACTTAGGGGAGGACTTGAAGAGCACCTAGCTCTGACAGTAGCTGCTCAGGAAATGCTAGATCCCTTTGCCCTTTCTAAGGGAGGTGGGCAGCTGGGAGACACCTGCCTTACCCCATGGGGCTGCTGGGAGGAACAAGGGATTCAGGCTATGAAAAAGTATGAACAAGCTCCAAAAGGCTACATGCATAAGGAATCATGATCATGACCCTTAAATGTGTGATGAGTCTTAACTAGTGCCCAGGCCCACGTGAAAGAGAGGTGGTGTTGTATACTGACAACAGAATCAGAAAAGGTTTCTGCAGCCTTCCTTCCTACCTAGCTTGAACATGACTTTTCAGAAAGCTGGAAGCAGAAGGAGCAGCAGCAACTTCAATGATTAATCTGATAAATATAAAAGTAGCTAACATTTATTGAGCACATACTATAATCAGACACTGTTTTAAGCGCTACTACATCCACATGACCCCATGCATGCATTCTTTAAGAGTGCTTTTTCCCCAGATGTCCACCTAGTCCTTTGTCTCACCATCTGCAAGTCACTGCTCAAACATCACCTTCATACTGTGGGCCCTAAAATTTCCCTAGCCACCTGCTGTCATCTCTGTGTCACTGTTCTTAGCATGTACCACTATCCAACATACCGGTTGTTTTATGTATTAACCTAGTTTATGATGAGCATTCCTGACTGGAACACGAGCCCCCTGGGGACAGGCATTTTGCTGTATTTCACTCCCAGCTGTGTCCCTAGCACCTGGAACAGAAGGGGATCTGAGTGTCTAGCCCAGCGTGGGTGCTCAGCAGACATTTGTTGGCTGAATGAAACTGATGAGGTCAGCAATATCAGCATCATTATGCCTGTCTTGCAGATCAAGAAAGTGAGGCACAGGAAAGTTGAAGAACTCGACAACAGTCCCATGGTAAAGATAAAAGCCAGGATTCAAATTCAGAAACCACACACTATATTCTCTCTCCTTTTTGTCTAAGGTCAATGTCTGCACTAATACTACCAGATTTTTTTTTCCCCTTCTTCCTTCTTCCCCTCTTCTTCTGGGATCACTGCTCTTGTTTCTGGCCTTCTTTTCTATGGTGACCAGTGACCCCCCCCCGCCAAGGATTCATTCATGCCGAGATACGGACTCATTTGCTAACACGTGTTCTTAATGAGAAAACTGCTGCCTGGTGAATGATCCACTCGGTGTGTTCATGCTCATGCTTCATTTAGCAGCGGACACATCAAGGTACACGATAACGGTATTATTGTTGGCAGAGCTCTAGGATCTTCTTGAGCAATAGGGAAGCAGCAGAGGTGGTGGGAACAGTCCGGGTCCCAGAGCTACCCATGTCAGTCTGATTCCTGGTGAGACCTTAATATACCAGAACTGTGAGATCTTGGTCAAGTCAGTTTACCTCTCTGGGCACCCATCTCCTTACTGATAGAGAAAAACACCCTCCTGGGTTTTGGTTAAGCTAATCCAGTAAGCACTTAACAGAGGACTTAACAGAGGACAGCCCAGGAACTGGCAGGTGCCCCCCCTCCCCTCACCCCCTGCCAATATCACCTTCTCTAATCTTCAGGTCTCATCTTTTCCAGTTTCTGGTTTACTTCAGTAATAGAACTGAAATTAGAGGTAAGAGAAACTAAGGAAAGACAGAAATGAGGAGAATGAGCCTTCCTATCTAGAAAAGTCCATGCATGTTCTTAGGGAAATCTGGGATTGGAGAATCTGGGAGATTCTCCAAAGTGATCTTCCCATCTCCCTTCCCCCACCCTTGTGTTAATAACAATAATGTTGCCCAACATGAACTGAATACTTACTGGATTCCAAGTCCTGTTCTATGTGCTTACATGCATTAACTCATTTAAGCCTCACAGCAATTCTGTGAGCTAGGTACTGTTATCATACCCATTTCACAGACAACAAAACTAAGACCCTGAGAGATTAAATAATCTGTCTGAGGTAAGGAGCAGAGGATTCAAGCCCAGGTAGGCTGACCTCAGGTCCTTCTGCTCACCCCATCTGCATCTTCACACCCCTCTTCGCTGATCCTTTGGCAGGACCAACAACAGATGTGTGATGAGGAGGAGGGACAGAGTGTGAGTGAACTCTGGAAAGTGATTTGACCTGGGGGAAGGGGAGCACACAGCTCCTTTGGAGCACTACCAGAGAACTTCCTAATCTCTCCACAGTGAGGATCTGGATTTTAAATTCTGTTGAGGTTTCTGGCAATGAAGACGGGCATTAATGAGGGAGCTTCCTGTGGGAGCACCTCTTCATCTCTTCAAGCATTTCTCCTGGACCATAGGTCAACAGAATCCAAACCTCTCACATCCTGCTGGGTCATTCATTCTGAGCATGGGATCAGCCCCTTTCAACAACCTCATGGTAATGAGAACAGTTTTAAGAGAGTAGGCTATATGTCTTGCAAAACTGTAATTTAGAACTATTTCCAAAATTGTTCACTCAAATCATTTTTAATTGGTGAAAAGTAACTTTAGAAAATAATAAATATTCTGCCATCTTGTTTTCTATTGTTCCAAGACTGCAGAGCCCCAGAGCCCTGGTAAATTCTTCACCTTGGAGCATTTTGACAGGGGAAAATGTGCTCCACGGCATCAGAGGGTAAAAATAGCATACGTTTACTGAGATAGTGTTGACTGAATGCTGTACTCTGTGCTAGGAGCTTTACATGCATCATCTCATTTAATTTTTACAACCGCTCAATGAGGTAGGTGTTAGTATCACTACTTCAAAAATAAAATAAAACAAAATTTAATCCTTGGGAAATGAAGTAACTTGGCAAGGACCCCAAAGTGGCGAAGTCAGGATTCAAACCCAGGTCTGTCTGGATTTCATAGTCTTCAATTACTCAGTTATACAGTATCCCCTTCAAGCTCTCAACTCTCAGGTATGTTCCTAATGGCTGATGGCCGATCTGCCTGCATCCTTCAGGAGGGACGATAGGAAATGGTGACAGGACGCAAACTGGAGAGAAGCTTCTTGACCTCTGAGATGTGGCCAATGGCCAGAGGCCTTGCTGGGATAGCTTTATGCCTCTCTTCCCTCCACCATGGTAGTGGGAACTTTTCTTTAGAAGTCATTCATTTAAGACACTCCCCAAATCCGTGACCTTGCAGCACTGTCAGCCCAGGAAGTGTCTCCTTTTCCAACTCACAATGGCGTGTTGTAAGGCCCAGAAGCACCCCAACTGCCTCCAGTCTGTGGGCACAAGCTCCTCACTTGTAAAATGGGGAGCCTGAACCTTCTCAAGGGGGACCCCTAACGAGGGAATGTGCTGCCGCTCCAGGTACTGGCCCCACGGTAACCAGGTCTAAGATGTCCCAGGGTGCCTTCCAGGGTTTAGATGGGCCTCAGAATTCTTCTCAACATATTGCCCTGGGCACCATTTATCTAAACACAGTTGACATTTAAAATGTAATCTGTTCGCCATGCCTAAATGAGAAGATCTCAAAGGACCCTTCCAGATTAATATATCATTTTATGGTATGTCTACACCCGCAGTGTATGAAAACACACATTTTTCTGGAATAAATAATGGAACCAGCTTTCGATGACATAACTTGGGAAAATAAATTAGCTGGCTTCTCCCAAACCTTTCCATGTAAAAAGGTCTGAGCCCAGGAACTTCAAGATGTCAAATGAGAGAGAATGGAAGTTTTCATGGTGCAGAAAATTAGAGAGAGGATCCCTGGCAAGGGAAGGCTCTCTTACCACAAAGAATTGCTGCTGGGTTCAGGCAGTAATTAGTGCACCCCAAATCACTTGCCGGCAACAACATAAGTAAGACCTGGAGACAGAGAGGCCTGAACTTTAGAGAGAAGCTGTGTTACCACAAAATCAGGGCCCTGACCCAGAGACTCTGAGATGAAATGAAGTAACTGTTTCAATTAAAAACAGACCTGCCCATTCCTCTAAACTCCCTGTTTGCAAAGCCTGACTAGGCAGGAGAGCTACAAGACCTGATCTTGACAATGTGATGCTGTTAGGACCAAGTCCAGTGAGCCACAGAGACCAAGTCCAGCCTTCCTCCTGAGAGGAAGGCCTGTACTGCGGCAGGGGCGGGGGGGGGGGGCAGCTCAGGCATGCCTTTCCTGGGACAGAGAATAGTGTGTCCAGGTGAAGGACTCCTGGGGGCATGCCATGGTGGGATTCTCTCCTTGCCTCCCTGACTGCACCCAAAGGAGAGGATGTGGTCTTGCTGGACTACAGGTGGCAGATTACTCAGACACTCACATGTGAAAGGCTTGTGCTGCCTTCCTCCACTGGCTTTCAGAATCCTAAGAAGAGCACTGAGGACCTTGACTTTGCTGGGCACCCTACTGTATGGGATAGAGATCATGGGGTTTGCCCTGCCTCCCTCTCAGAAGTGAAAGGACTGTGAAAACCATCAGAGAAAGGTCCAGCAGGGTCTTCAACAATTTCCAGATCCAGCAAAGGAAAAGGGAACCCTGTCAGGGGCCTGCTCTTCATTTAGAGCAATGAAGAAACAGCCTGATGGTCCTCTCACCGTCAATGATCTCCACCATCACTGCCTGATCAGTGGCCCTGGCTTTGTGGACCTCAGTTGCCTCTTCTATGCCATGCTGCTAGGGGACGAAGACGGTCTTGTCCCCATATGTGAAAGACTACAAGGGTTATGAAAATAAATGTACAAAAGAGTGATATTTAATCAGACAACAGGATGCGAGAAGAGCCTTCTATGTACGAATAAGAAGGCATAAAGATGCAGACAAAAGTGAAACCTGGTGAATTTTTGAACTGCAAAAGACAGTTTTGAAATGACAGGATTAAAAGAAGTGAGTGAGGACATGGCAGGAATGAAAGCTGGAGAGGGAGGCAGAGGAGGGATCTAGACTTCCATCAAGTTTCCTCTGTTCTACAAAGTCCTGCCAAACTTCATGGAAGCTGCTCTTAGCTCTGGAAACAAGAGGCATTGGCTTCCTGAGTGCATACCTCCTTCCCATTATCTCCCCAGCCTCACAAATTCAAATGTTTACTGCTCCTCCAGTAGCCTTGATGTCTCTCCAGTCCTATTACATGTACTTTTTTTTTTTTTTTTAGCTCCCTGGGTGAGTCTTAGGAAGATATGCAGATGTGTTTTCTCTATTTTAAGGAGGACCAGGAATGAAAATGGCAAGGCACTCTTGACAAGGCTGTGGGCTTGAAGAGGTGTTGTGTTCTGGACATAAGGTGACTGTGACCTTTGGCATCACCAGCCTCACCTGGTTGAGGCATGTTTGCTCTCAGCTCTGTAAGCCTGGAATCCATCTGGTTTCCTTCCAGCAATAGCAGGTGGGTGTGTGACCCAGACTGGCTGATCATAGGCCCAGGCTCTGGCCACATAGCCCCAGGGACTGCTCCAAGGACCAACGCTGTAAGGATAGGGTACCCACCTACCCGGGATTCACCACAGGGTGACACCTGAGGGAATGGTGCTCCCAGGTAGAGAGATACAGAGATGAGATTCTGAGAATTACAAAGACCCACGGGCTCCAGGCCTAGGACTTATGAGCTGTAACATCAATCCTATCTTGTGGTTTGTGTTGTTATTATTGGCGCTTCTTTGTTTTTCCTTATTCTACTTTGCTTCAGGTTTCTGTCAGTGGTAATCTTGAGAGTCCGAAAAAGCCCAATCCCTCTAAGCTGGAAGTGGTCAGACCTCAAGAAACTGTACGCAGATCCTGGAATAATTCCTAGAAATTCTTTGGAGACATTTGGGAGGTCATAAGAAAGGCAGAGGGCATGAAGGGAGTATCTCTCCTTCTCAGAGTGAAGACAACACCTGGTGTGTAGAGTATAATGAGTTCTGGAGTTGGGAAGGCATAGGTTCTGGTCTTGTTTCCATCTCTCCCTAACTCAGACCATACGTTCTTTAAGCCTCTTCCCTTGATGTCAAATGGACATAAGACTGATATCCACCTCACAGGGTTGGAAGGAAAAATGCCAGAGAAAGAACTTGTGCTGCATGTAGTACAACGAGAAACAATGTTAATTCTCTTGAGTGTCCCATTTCTCTGCTGAAGCCCAGCTCATCGGGATATCACAAACCTTGCCAGTTCTAGGGGAGGAGATGACTGAACCAAGAGCCTTTGCAGCTTGATCAAAAGACAAGTGATAGCCAGCCCTCACCTGTCCCATCTGCATACCTGAAGAACTCTCTTTGCTTTCTATTTCCCAGAGCAGAAGCTCAGCAAAGATGAATGAATTAGAAAAATGTCTTCCTCTAAAATGCAACTTCCCTTGACATGTGATACAAATACATCTTGCTCCACTCACGTCTGGTGGGATGTTCTTTCCCCTTGCCACGGTCCATAAATGCATATCCACTTATACACGGATAAACATGTCCACCTCAGGTGGAAAATGGCTTAAAGGGAGAGGCTGGCTCTGTGCATCTCACTCCCTAAGGAGCTCAGCAGAGTATCATGGACAATGATGGTAGTGATGGAAAGGCTTGGATTTGTGTTTTATCAGGCATAGGAAGAGGGGAAAAATTGGAGAGGGCCCTGCTGAGCTCTTACTATGAGTCAGACAATAGGTTTAGGCTGAAAATATACCACTACCTTTCACTGCTCCACAACCCTGGCTGTCACAGCCATTCAAACACTGGATACTGAGGCTGAGAAACGCAAAATTATGTACCCAAATGGCAAAGCTCCTTCATGACAGTTTGGCTTTGTGTCTGTGGTTTCCCCACTCCCCACCCCTGGTCTGTGGAATGGTTAGGGTGACAGGCAGATTCAGTTCTCAGCTGCACCCTTTAGCCATTAGCTTGAGCAAATTTTTTACTGTCTCTGAGCTTCATTTCCTTTTTGAGAAAATGGAATAGTTATACCCACCTCACAGGATGGTCATGAAGATTAAATGAGATCATGAAGATGATGGGGTTTAGAACAATGGCTGGAGCTTTGTAAGCGTGGAACCAATTGTAGCTGCTGTTACACGGTTGCATTATTTACCATCATTTCAATGTACCCTCTTGTCTTCCTAGGTTCAGAGCCCAAAGGCTATTTTGCAAGAGGTGCTTGTGGTCCTGTTTTCAACCAGAGTTGTCTACAGCTGCAGCAGGCACACTGGCGATGCCAGCAGGCCTGTGGACACACCACCTTTCTCACACCCACTGCACGAGTTCAGGGCATCTGAACCTGGCTCCAGGCTGCCCCAAAGCATAGAGAACTGCTTCCGGTGGGTGCAAGAGCCAAGGCCAGCTTTTAGCCTGGCTGTAGCACACATGGTGGCAACCATCTCCCCCATAAGGAAGCCACACGGACCAGGCTCTTTCTCCAGCAGTTGGCATTGCACGGGCAACACGGGCCATGAAATGAGCTTTTATCACCCAGGTCTTCTTCTTGGTTTTCTATTGCTGCCTGACAGACAACTGCTACGCTTGCTGGCATGACAAAGTATCCGGGGTTTGCTCCACCCACTCTACCCCAATTGAAGAGAGCAAGACCCCTCGCTTCTCCTCTGGCTTTTGTATTCCTTGTGACTTGGCTGTTCACATGATGCCTTTGAGCAGCCCTTCCGCTGAAGGAGGGAAAGCCTCAATACATCCTCTCCCTCTGCCGAGGCCTCTCTCCTTTACCATCAGAAGCAATGGGGTTGAGCTGAAAGGAGACAGAATTGGGAGTCAGACAAGCAAGGCATGAACGCAAGGACATTGGGCAAAACTGAAGAACACTGAGCAAAACACTTGCCCTTTCAGAGTCTCAGTTTTCTTTGCTGTCAAATGGGCTCACGATCCCTACTAAACCACACGACCATTGCGAGAAGCCAATGAATGGTTTCAGAAGCCCTTCAGAGTAAGATAACCATTCTAGTTCCCTTCAAATTTCCTTGTCATGGGACTGAACTTGTCTGAAGGAAGGTTAAGGGGAGTCATACAAATCAATCTATCTCCATATAAAATATCTGAAGGTTCTTCTAGTAGAACAAGGATCAGCACTTAATCTGTAAAGAGCCGTATTATAAATATTTTTGACTTTGGGGACCATATGATCTCTGCCACAACTAAGCAACTCTGCCACGGTAGCACAGATAGGGTCACAGATAGTATGCAAATGAGTGGGTGTGGCTATGTTCCAATAAAACTTTATTTACTACAGCAGGTGGCAGTGGGCTGGGCAGGGTGGAAGGCTGTAGACTGCCCATTCCAGTCTTAGATGTTTAGGGAGTTTGGAGCTGAGGAAGAGCATCCATCTCTTTGCCAAGCAAATCAGAGGGCCAATATCTTCTTTCTACCAACATCCCTTTGGAAACCCACTCATCAGAAAGGCAGAACCCATGCCAGCTGCCGAAATTCTCTCTCTGCCTTGGAGAAACTGGAAGTTTAGATTTATGCACATGGCAATTTGTTTCACATAATTCTGTCAGTAATTACACCGACTTCCACTAGCAGCCATTAGGTAAATGATTTGGCCCTTTCCCCTGAGTAATATTTTCCCCCACTGAAATAAATGGAGGGTGCACTTCTCTCCCATAAGTTAAGCATATTATTTGCCTCATCACACAAGGCAAATGTGGTAGCTCCGAGCTATTAGTCTATCACCACAGCGATCAGACAATCAGACGGCCAGGAGCCAGAAGTAATTTACAACAGGGAAGTAAACAGGGCCCCAGATAAATAAATAAGAGGCCCGGGCTGGTCTGGGGCCTGAAAAGATTAAGTAATGAGACTATCTATTGAGAGATTTAGTGCTAAGTGAGCTAGGACCAGAGCAGCCTCCCATGGAGGAATCAAATTATATCATTGGAAAGAGATATTATTGAAGTCCCTCATGCTGAGCTGGGAAATCAGCCCTTCTTGGAAGGGGAGGGCTGCCATCATTAGCATAGCAATTTGGGACTCCACACTGAAGTCTGGCTAATTAGCTACAGGTAAATGGGTTATTTATGACAGGTAAGCAGGGTAATAGGGCCCCTGCCCACTAGGAAAACCTGGTGAGCTCCTCAGTGTCTGCTGGGTAATAAGTAACAGGCTAGGGTCTTTTTGCTTAAATGCCCAGCCTCCTTATAAAGAATGTGTCCTTAGAGAAGTAACTCACTAGGATGGGAAAGAAAATCATGTTCAGGCTGATACCAAGCTGACTTTAGCTTTTTAATTTCTGAAATTCGTAGGGAGTGGAAATTCAAATATCCCAGGGTTGTCATCCCTGGGGGCGGTCTCCATCACCCTACTTCAAAACTTTCCTCTCTTCCTTCGTTAGCACCGCCATTTTTCCAACACCAGGCTGAAAGCCTCGGGGAATCAGCCTCCACTCATTCCTTTTGATTACCTGGTTTGTTGATTCTTTCCTTAAAATGGCTCTCCTGTGGGGTCTGACCTTTCAATTTCCTTCTTCAGATATGTCATGACAAAACTATCAGGAGGCAGTCATAATGCTTCCATTGAACCTCCAACAACCCTATCATAGATAAGAATCACTCATCCTTACTTCCCCAGCAAATCTATTGCCAGTAATACATCTTTCAAAGGAATACTCTTTAAGATAACTGCTACCCCAGCCAGCCTGACCCCTCAAGCATCAATACTGATCCCTTACAAGTCAATGATCCTTCTTCCATGGTTTCTCTTCCCTGTCACTTAATGAAAAATCATGGCCAAAGTAAGAATGAATCTTTGGGCTGTGCCCACAGTATCAGACCAAGAATCTGAGGGCTGGGATTTTTGAGTTTCCTACTGCTCCGTGCTTCAGGTTCTCCAACTATAAAATGAGCACACTGGTCTAGAAGTTTCAGAAGGTGCCATTTGGCTCTGGTCATCTATGAAGATGATGCTTCTTTCCTCCTGAGGGGTTACTGTACAGACAAGGGCTCACACACATCTTGGCACAGAAGGAAGAGGAACCCGTGTGATCAAAAATTGTTCCATTTGCCTTGGAAGGAATGAGAAAAGGACAAAAACCAATCTGAAATACATCCCTCCCGATATTCCTATTCTCAAATATTCCTATTCTCTTGCTTTCCTTTCCTTTGTCCTCCACTGATTCTTTATCTTTACCACCTCTGCCCCCGTTTCCTTTTTGTTGGTGGTGGTCTTCCTTCCTCCCCCTCTTCCTTATTCTAGGTTTCCTTCCTTTTGTTCCTTCTATCCTATCTTCTTTTTTGTCCCCATTCATCTCATGAGTATGCCCTCACTGAAAAGACACTCTTCTTTTCCCCAGGATGTGGAATTAAAAGTGGTGAGGAGGTCAAGCTGTGCAGAACAGCAGCATCTATCACATCACCGAAGCAGGGCAGGGAGTCTGGAAGGCCTGCATTCCACAGGGTGGCACAGATGACGGGCACATCACTGAAGGCTGGTATGTGTGCAGAACATACCGACGCACAGGAGTAGGAAACAGGATGGGGGCAAAGAAGAAGAAACGGTAGGTAGGTGTTGCAGCTTTAAACAGCACCAGCCAAAGACTTAGACAGAGTTAGCTGGGAGAACATTAATGATGCGATGTTCCAGTGTGGTTCTGGTTCAACTGATTCAGAAGACAGGGTTCACCTCAGGTCTGGACTAAGTGACCAGATGTCTTTTAAACAATCTCTGGTTTAGATCTCAGATCAAGAGGAGAATAATTTGGAGGTTTATGTCAGTGTTCAGTAAATTAGTGTAATCTCTCTTCTTTTTCTTTTTTTTCCCCCCAGACTGAGGTTTGGTTTTTGTTTGATTCCCTACTAGTCTTCTTTTTCCTTCTTTGTAAAGCCTTCACTGCGCTGAGGCTCCCAATAGCTACAATCCCTTTCAATGCCCATTGGAAGTAAAAAAAAAAAAAAATCAATGAGACTGGGAGATGAAGCAAACCCAGTTTATCTTTTCATTTCATTGTATCAGAATATTATCCTCAGGTCTTTGAAATAAGCATCAGAAAATAACACTCCCTCCCCAGCTCTCGGTCTCAGGCACTGGCTCCCGTCAGCCAGCAGAGGATCTTGGATGGGCTGTTTGTCTGGCTGGTGGGAGTATGAAATCCCACCCTGCTGGCCCCTGAAGCCAGTTCACCTCCAGGCCGCAGAGCCCAGCTGTGTGGGGATGGGCTCCTCCCACGCAGGACCTCTCAAAACTCCAGGGCAGGATCCTCCTACTTTCTAAACCCAAATAATTTTTCTTGCAAAAAGTGAAACAGAGGCCAGAAACGGAAGAAGGAAACGCGGTGTGTTAGTTTCACCCTCGCCTTTGTGTGCATCCTTGACGAGTGTGCACACGTGGGTCTGCGTGCGTATTATGTGTTCATACGCTATTAAATAGTGGCTCAGGGCTTTTTCTGGGCAATGATTCGGAACAGAAGGTGCCTTTGACTATACTATACATTGAGCAAAAATCAGATTTTAGAGAGATCAAATTCCTTCTCTCAGTCACTCATTCGCCGAATATTTATTGAATGCCCATGACGTGTGAGATAAGACATTAGGCAATTATAGAGTCAACAGGACAGACAAAACTCCTGTTCTCAAGAAGCTTACATTCTAGTGGGGGAATTTGAGAACAGAGTATAAACAACTAAACAAATAAATGAGCAAAAGAATTTCAGGGAGTGGTAAGTGCCATGAAGAAAAGAAAATTGGGTCCTATGATGAACAATGGCCAGCAAGGAAAAAACAACACTGCAGGTAGTGTTATTAGAAAAGGGCTCTCTGTGGAAAGCATGTATGAACCAGGATCTATATTTCAAGAAGGGCCTCCCCAGGCCAACGTCGGGAGTCAGAATGTCCTAGGCAGAAGTAAGAGCAAGGCCAAGGTCCTAAGCTGAGAAAGAGGTAGAAGTGTTGGAGCAAGAGGAGGAAGGCCTGTTAAGCTGCTGTGGTACAATTAGAGAGAAGCTTCAGATGGCACCAGGAAGAGTGACAGAGGCTAGACCATGTGAGGTAGGAGTTGGGATTCTTTTTTAGAACAACAAGAAGTCACTGGGAGATTTAACTGTGGAATAAGGAGATCTGATTTATCTCAAAATGATCTCGGCATCTGTTGGATGGACCTTGGATGATGAAGGAACACAAGTAGGAGCAGGAAGACTTAGTGAAGAGATCCTTGAGGTCATCTAATCAAGAAAGTACGGTGGCTTTTAAAGGTGACAGCAGCAGAGACAGAAGGTGGTGGACAAACTGGTAAAGAAAGAGCTGACAAATTCTACCCACCCTCCTGTCAATGATTCTACCCTTGGGGAGAAGCTTGTGAGTGGAGTACTCTCTGGGCAACCCATCTTCCCCTGTTCCTGCTTTTCTGGCCTCATGAGGCCTAATGATCTTCTATCTTTCACTCGCATTTAAATAAAGGAAGTGCCATGCACAGGGGAACAGGATCTGCAGAGAACATCATTAGTGATGGAAGCCATAACAATTATTCCCTAAGATAATTTTGTTCAGTGGTTGAGCCCTTGGGAACTGGTGGTTGATGATGCTCTGTTCTGTGTTGTAAAATGGAATCAAAGTCCCGGAAGGTTTCGGGTAGAAGCCTGACCATGCACATCTCTTCCAGGGAAGACAGAAGCTCTCTCTGGAGACTAGAAAACATTTACACTAATAATTTACTGTCTCTGACACAGATCTGCCACTAACCATCTTTATGCACCTAAAACACCAATTATGAGCCAAGGAGACAAAGCGTCTTCCCCCTCCACAACTGCTGCTGCCTTTCTGACCTCTGATATCTTCTTACAGTGTTGCTCAATAATTTGAGCTAATTTAAAAATCAGTATCTTGCACTAAAGTGAAATTATATCTGTGCTTAGATTTAGCAGCCTGGAAGGGGTCTTCACTTATCTGTCTGGGACTCTTCTATAGAGAGGTTTATTGTGTACGTGTGGGTGGAATGTTATGTGTATGTGGCATGTGCTTTTGGAAAGAGGAAGGGCAGAGTAGGAAATGAGGAGACACAGGAAGGAGATGATTAAGGCCGTGATATTAATAAAATTGACGATCCAGCGTTTCTTTCTACACCACTATCAGCAATTCCTATCAAAAGTATATATTTTTTAAATTATTGAAGTCATGTCTCTCTGAGCATCTTGATATGTAGCTTAGGATCTCACAAATCTCAAATTAAATGAAATTTAACCCTCTCAGAAATGTAGTTTTTCCCCTTGGAGCATTTTGACCTCAAAAAGTCAGGATGCTTTCTTCACTAGGAGAAATGTTGGCATGATTCTACATGTATTTCAATCAAAAGCTGACTCATTGATGAGAAATTCTAGTCCAGGGCCCTAGACACACCAATGGGAGGCCAAACCATCAGTTTAATAGCTAAATACTCCATTTAGCCAACCATGGGAAGTTCTTGGCTCTACAACAGGCAATGCCAGTCAAGATGAGGCCAGACTTCCAAACAGGCTCATCACCATAAGCAGAGTGGGGAGAATTAGAGAAGGAATCATGGGAAGAAAGAAACATCATGAATAAAACATTAAAATATTTTTCTAAACCATGAATCAAAAACTCTGGTCCAGCACACCACATTCAACCAAGGAGCATAAAATTTACTAAACTTCTCCATTTCTTTCCTTTTTTTTTTTTTAAACTCAAACCAGATCATATTTATTTACTATTTTTAAATTGAGATTTGATTGACACAATATTATACTAGTTTCAGGTGTACAACATAATGATTTGATATTTGTATATAATGCAAAATGATCACCACAGTGAGTCTAGCTTCTTCCCATATAAAGGTATATAATATGCAACATATTATTATTGGCTATAATCGCCGTGCTACACATTACATCCCCATGACTTATTTATTTTATGACTGGAACTCTGTACCTCTGGACCCCCTTTTCCCTTTTCACCCAACCCCCAATCCTCCCTCCCCTCTGGCAACCACCAATCTGTTTTCTGCATCTACATGTTGGTTTTGTTCGTTCACTTATTTTGCTTTTCACATTCCGCATGTAAGTGAGATCATATGGTATTTGTTTTCCTCTATCTGACTTATTTAACTAAGCATAATACCCTCAAGGTCCATCTATGCTATCACAAATGTCAAGATTTCATTCTCCTTTTTAATGGTTGAGTAGTATTCCAATGCATATGTACACCACATCTTCTTTATCCATTCATCCGTCAATGGGCATTTAGGGTGTTTCCGTTTTTCAGCTACTGGGACTAATGCTGCCACAAACATAGGGATGTGTATGTTTTCAAACTAGTTTTTTTTTTTTTTTTCAATAAATAACCAGAAGTGGAATTGCTAGATCATATGGCATTCTATTTTTATTTTTTTGAGGAACCTCCATACTGTTTTCCATAGTGGCTGCATCAATTTACATACATACATGAGGCTTCTCTTTTCTCCATATCCTCGCCAACACTTGTTATTTCTTATGATAATGGTCATTCTCACATTATGAGATGATATCTCATTGTTTTTTTATTTTTATTTAAATTCAATTTAGATAACATATAGTGTATTATTAGTTTTTAGGGGTAAAATTTAGTGATTTATCAGTTGCATGTAACACCGAGTGCTCATTACATCAAGTGCCCTTCTTAATGTCCATCACCCAATTATACCTTCCCCTCCAGCAACCCTCAGTTTGTTCTTTATGGTTAACAGTCTTTTATAGTTTACCTCCCTCTCTGTTTTTATCTTATTTTATTTCTCTTCTCCTTCCCCTATGTTCATCTGTTTTGTTTCTTAAATTCACATATGAGTGAAATTATATGGTATTTGTCTTTCCCTCACTGATTAATTTGCTTAGTTTAATACCCTCTAGCTCCATTCCATGTCTTTGCAAATGGCAAGATTCCATTCTTGTGGCTGAGTAATATTCCATTGTGTGTGTGAATATATATATATACGTACATACATATGTACGTATATATATATACATATATATACATTGTGTGTGTGTATATATATATATGAAGATGTGATAGATAGATAGACAGATATCTATCACATCTTCTTTATCCATTCATCTTTTGATGGACATCTGGGATCTTTCCATATTTTGGCTATTGTGGTCATTGCTGTTATAAACATCAGGGTACACTGTGGCTTTGCCTTTCATTTCCTTGGCAATTAGTGACATTAAGCATCTTTTTATGTGCCTGTTGGCCATCTGTCTGTCTTCTTTGAAAAAATGTCTATTCAGATCCTCTGCCCATTTTTTAACAGATTTTTTATTTGTTATTGAGTTGCATGACTTTTAAAAATATATTTTAGATATTAAATCCTTATCAGATACATGATTTGCAAATATTTTCTCCCATTTAGTAGATTTGATTGAAAAAAATTGTTGATAGTTTCCTTCACTGTGAAGAAGGCTTTATGTTTGATATAACCCCATTTGTTTATTTTTGCTTTCATTGCCATTACCCTTGGAATCAAATCCAAAAACTGTCTCTAAGAGTGATGTCAAGGAGCTTACCACTTATGTTTTCTTCTAGGAATTTTAAGGTGTCTGGTCTTATAAATTTAAGTATTTAATCCAATGTGAATTAATTTTTGTATATGATATAAGATAGTGGTCCAGTTTCATTCTTTTATATATGGCTCTTCAATTTTCCCAGTATCACTTATTGAAGACACTGTCCTTCCTCCATTGTATATTCTTGCCTCCTTTGTCATGAATTAACTGACCATATATGAAAGGGTTTCTGGGCTCTCTATTCTGTTTCTTTGGCCTATGTGTCTGTCTTTGTGCCAATACCATACAGTTTTCATTACTATAACTTTGTAATATAGTTACAAAGGGCACATGGGCATGCCTCCAGCTTTGTTCTTTCTCAAGATTGCTTTGGCTATTCAGAATATTTTATGGTTCCATAAAAATTTTAGGATTGTTTGTGCTATTTCTGTGAAAAATGCCACTGGGATTTTGATAGGGATTGCACTGAATCTGTAAACTGCTTTGGGTAATATGGACATTTTAAAGTATTAATTCTTTTACTCCATAAGCATGGAATAGCTAGCTCTCCATTTATTTTGTGTTCTCCTCAGTTTCTTTCATCAGTGTCTTGCAGTTTTCAGTGTACAGGTCTTCTACCTCCTTTGTTAAATTTATTCCTAAGTATTTTATTCCTTTTCTTTTATTTTTTTTTTTAAAGATTTTAGTTATTTATTTATTTTGTCAGAAAGAGAGAGAGAGAGAGAGAGAGCGAGCGAGCGCACAAACCTGTGGAACTTCTAGGTGTATTTTTTTTAGTTCAGTTATATTCTTCAACTCTGCGACTTTGGCTTGGTACTTTCTTATATTTCTCTCTTCCTTAAAATTATTCCTGTGTTCATCCATTCTTGTCCTGAGATTGATGAATATATTTTTCTTCTCTTCCTTTCCCTCCCCCTGCCCCCTCCCCTCCTCTCCTTTCTTTTCTTCTCCTCTTCTCTTTTTCTCTCCTCTCCCTCATCTTTATGATCACATTTTGAACTCTTTATCAGGTAAATTACTTATCTCCATTAAGAATTTTTCCTAGGGTTTTATCTTATTTTTTACAAGGAGCATATTCTTCTGTTTCCTTGTTTTGCTTGTTTGCTTGCTCTTGTTTGTTTCTGGTATTAGGTAAACCAGGTATCTTTCCTAGTTTTAAAGGAGTGGTCACAGGAAGCCTGGGGGGGTGTGTTTCAGTCTGATGTCTATGCAGTGCCCCTGGTGTCTTAGCCTTCTAAGAACCACATCTTTTTTTGAGACCCCAGGAGAGTGTCAGGTTGGAATGAGAGTGCCAGGCTAGAATGAGCTTTCCAAGTCAGTTTTGCAGGGTGGAGGCATGGGGGAGCATTGGGCCAGGGCAAGTAGGCCCACCAGGTTTTGCAGGGCAGGGCTCTGAGGGCATGTAGGGCTGGGATGAGCTTACTCACCAGGTTTGGCAAGGCTGCAGGAGAGCACAGGGATGGAATAAGCAGCACTAAAAAGAGGGAAAGTACAAAAATGGTGCCTGCTTGTGCCTCTTTCCTGGAGAGAGTTCCAACAGACTCCTACACCTCTGGAAGACCCTTTAAGCTTAGCCAGTGACTCTCCTTCACATATAGTGCAGGCTCCTTTCAGCTTGCTGCTTTTGAGCTGGGTCCTGGGGTGAGTGAATCTTTGTCTGAGCCCTTTAAAAGTGGAGTCTCAATCTCCTAAAGCCCTGTAGGTCCCCTGGATATAAGCCCATCGGTTTTTAAGGTCAGATATTTTGTAGGCCCATTTCTTCACTGCATGTCCCAATGATTGGGATACCTAGTATGGGGTTTGAATCCCTTGCTCCTTAGAGATACACTCCATATTTGTGGGATCCCTCCCACTATCGGGTTGTCCCCCATTAGGGGTGGGGGTTTTGGCAAGATCACGTCTCTGCCTCTCCTAATCATTCCAGTGTGGCCTTTTTATCTTTTGTTGTGGAGGAGCTGTTCATCTAGTTTACAGGTGTTTTTCATAGAGAATTGTTCTGTATGTAGCTATGCACTTGGCATGCCTGTGGGAAGAGGTGAGTTCAAGGTCTTCCTATGATGCCGTCTTGAATTGCCTCCTCAAATTTCTCCATTTCTATTTGTTTCAGACAGTACTGTGTTAGTATAGTTTGGCTGTTATTAATATTGTGTGAACACTTTCATTACAATCTTCAGTCTTCAAGACTTTGTAAAGGACTACAAACCTAACAAATGAAAATTAATGTTCAACATATAGGATACTGAGCCCACAGGAAAGACAGAAGAAATCCAAAGTTACAGACTTTTTTTAAAAAAATAATTCGAAATTATGTTAGAATTTGGGACATCAAATTAAAACATTATTTGTCCCCTGGAAAGATTCCCAAATGTTGGTTGAAAATAAGAGATGATTAGGCTCTTTAGAAATGTTTCTGTTGATGCTGAATGTGGTTCAAGAACAAACAATTCAAGATTATTAGATGTGGGTACATTTGCATCATTCAGGCAAATGAAGAATGTGTGTTTGCGGTCCACCCACCTCAAAATGCTTATATTTTTCTATATATAATGTGATAATTCCCTGACACTCTCAATTCCCTTGAGAATTTCTAACTCCAGAGAAGGGGAACAAGGATCCCAGGGTATGTACATAGGCTGGCCTCTGGTTCTCCTTCTCATTAATGGTCTAAGTTGCCACTGAGAACACAGTCTTTATGTGAGCACCCTTAGTGATGGCCACACAGCCGTGCTGAGGCTAGCTGACTTTACCACATGCCACAAGGTGCTGAGAGCAGCACATGGTGTTGTAGAGAGAGGTTCCAACTCTGCAGGTGGGTCTGAGCCAAGGAAGTCTGAGAAGAAGCCAGGTGGCAAGAAGCCCATGCTCACACCCTCCGGGCTCAGATTAGACATGTCTGCATTCTATACTCAGCATCCCAACAACCAGCACGTTTCACACACACACACACACACATGCACGCACGCGCACACACACACACACACACACTAGGTGTTCAACGAATATTTTAGTTGTCCCTGATCACATGGTTCTCTTCCTAGGAATTGAGCAGGAATGTCCCCAATAGGGAATTGACTACGTGCCAGGTATCAGCTGGGTGTTTGTTTTATTTTTCCACTTTCCCAACTCACTGTTTTCACATACAGCACAGAGAACACACCACCATATGAAGGCTTCCGGCTGTGTGTGCAAGGAGCTAAGCTCTTCTTGCTGTGAGCTGTTTAATGTACCATCAGAACTAAAATTCAGGAGGTTTTCTGAAGCCCTTACACATATAAACTTGTCTCTTTATATTTTTCCTTTTTCTGTAGCAATTCAGTTGGCCCCCGGGGTTTCACCATTATTTCCAGTGTCCAGTTTTGTCTGACTTCCTTCGAGGGTGCCATTTCTCACCCTGATGCATGGCACGGCTGTAGAATGGTTAACCCTTTGTACACATCTTCAGAAAGCCATCTTGGATCCCCCACCAAATAGACCAGCAAAAAACCTTACCTTCAAACCAAAGAAAATACTAAATCCATGAAATCACTTAAGCCATCCTTCCAAAGAGATGGAGAATCAAAATGTTTTATGCAGCAACCTATAAGAAACTCATTTTGTGGGATGTTTCACATTCCAGCCCATGGTTTATTCCCCCATATATCCCTGCCAGTAATATCAACCAGATGTGGCAAAGAAGTCTGTGCAGAATTGTAAAAATTACAAGCATATTCTGCAATTCCAAAGCATTGTAAAGTCACAGCTTGTTTTGTTTTTTTTTATGGAAAAAAAAAAACCAGCAAAAAAACTTTTCAGGCTAGCAGGATGTTCTCAGTACATGTATTACCTGATCACTTCAGAAAGTTCTTCTGCTGGCCCAAAGGGCCAAAGAATTTTTAAAAAATAAAACCCAACTCTACTTTTGATATGTTATAGGGAACTTAGGAAGGTCTACTTGCACACATCTATTTAAGTCTGTAAATTTGCTGTTTTAATGTTTCAAGTCTTAATGCTTTAGATATCAGGTATGAGCATCTGCCCATATACACTCATATAAGCATAAAAGTACAAAACACTGAAGCTTGAAAGCTTCAGAGATCCATGATTATTTTCTCTCTCTTGGGTAAGGTGTGTTTTAGCACAGGAGGCACATGATAAGGTAGAAATCAGTCCATAGAATTGGGGTCAGAAAGCCCTGGGAGTACTCCTGGTGAGTTAGTCTCTTAGGCTTCAGTTCCATCATCTGTGCGGTAGGCACAAAAATACCTACCCCGCGGGAGAACTAAAGAAGACTGTATGTGCCAAGGGTGTCTAGTACATAACAGGTACTCCAGAAATGTCTGGTTTTTCTGCCTGCTCCAAAATCTATAAAGCAACAGGGTTTGTACTAGATCAGGGCTTCTCAAAGTATGCTCATGTGTGACATACACCAAAATCATATAGGGTGCCTACGTACAAAGTCAGAACCCCAGGTCCATTCCAGATCTACTGAACGAGATATCTTGGTTATGTGGCCTGGGAATCAACATTTTAATCAGCATCACAAGGGACTTTCTCCCCCACAAATGCTAAGTCTGAGAAGCAGTGGAACCTAGATCCTTGCTCACCAAATGTGGTCCCGGGCCAGGGACATCACCTGGAAGTTTGTTACAAATATAGACTCTTAGGTCCACCCTTGATCTACAGAACTAGAACCCACATTTTAACAAGATCCCCAGGTGTTCAGATGCACAGTGAAGTTTGAAAAATTCTGGCCTATATAACTTATTCCTAATTCTAAAATTTTACCATTTAAAAGTCTACAAGACAATTCAAAGTATTAGCATGTAATCAGCTCTGTGGATAGACTGCAGGCTTCTGTGCTCAGCGGGATAAAGCCTCAGTGGTGGAGAAAAGAAACCTTCCACGCCTTCTTCCCCGGCTCTAGCTTAAAGTACTACAGCCAGAGTGCAACTCACGCAAAACAGAAATCCCAAGAGTAACATGGCCCCCGCTGTAACCCACTATCTGCTCACATGTAGATTAAAACTAAACCTGTCCTCAAGCGCATGATGAAACTTGTAGTTGGTGAGGCATGCTGTAAAGCCAACTGAAGGCCAAGGCCTCACTGCAGTGTTCGGGGAGTGGGGAAATGGAAGAGGAGGAGGGACGGAAGCTCCAGTTTGCAGCGATATTTTCCATGAGCTTTGGGTGGCTGTGCCCCTGGAAAAAGTGACCCCACGTCTGTGACAGTGAGGCTGGTCCATCCCTGGCCTCTGAAGGCAGGGCTAGCACAGGGGGAGCAGGTCTCTGGGATCGAGCTCCAGGCAGGCGGGCTGCTTCCGAAACCCCCACCGTCCTGATGGATTGGTTTCCCCGTCGTCCTATTATCATTTCACCACATCAGATAACAACTCTGCTGGAAAATTGAGTAGTATGGTTTTTGTTTTCTCCACTGGTTTTTCATTTTTATAGTACTGTTTCACATCGATATAGAGTTTTATGGCGACACATACTGCATATAGTTATGTTTTCAAGTTTAATGCAGAGCTAAAAAACTAAGGTGGCTGCGAAGGGATCTATGAACAGCAAAAGGTACTACCTAAAGGTATGGGGCCCCAGTCACTCACCAAGCCTGGGCTCATTTAAGGCTTCAAAGGCATAAAGGGACAAACGTTAATTGAGATTCTACTAGGTGCTTGGCACTTTCATGTGTTACTAACTTCTCATAAATACAGTAAGGAGACTGTGGTTAGGGGTGTGGGCTCTGGAGTCAGGCAAGCTTGGGTTTGAATTTTGGTTCTGCCTCTTGCTGGCTCTTGACCTTGGGCAAGCTGTCCAAATCTCTAGGACTCTGTTTCTTTATCTCTAAAATGGATATGTTATAGTATCTGACCCCCTAAACCTGAGACTAAGTAAGAGAATATACACAGAAGCAGGTCATAAAGCACCTAATCCATGCAAATATATAATATGCACTTGGGAACTATTATGGGCTGAAGCGTCGTTCCCAGCCCCCAAATTCATATTTAAGCCCTTGGCCACATTACTTCTGAATGTGACTATATTTGGAGATCAGGTCTTTACAGAGGTGATTAAGTTAAAATATACCTGTTAATGTAGGGCCTAAGCAAGTGTCACTGATGTCCTCATGAGAAGAAGGAGAGACACCGAGGCTAAGCATGAACAGAGGGACACCATGTGAAGCAGCACGAGAAGACCGCCATCTCTAAGACAAGGAGAAGACTGAGGAAAACGACCCAGCCAGGATCCAAACTATGAGAAAATAAATCTCTGTTATTTAAGCCATCCAATCTGAGCTCCTTTGCTATGGCAGCCCGAGCAAATGAAGACAGGCACTATTGTGCAGTCAATCAACCTGAGACTGAGAAAGCTGAAGCTACTTGCCCAGCGTCATGGGAAAGTAGGATCCAAACCCAAACCTATACCCTTCAAAAGGCCACATTCTTTACTTTCCCACCGGGCTGCCTCTAAGAGACACTAGAGCACCTTGCTGAATGCAGCATCCGGTCTGTTTGGGGGGTATGGGGCATGTACATGCAAGGTGGCCACAAGGGCAGCCAATGGTGAAGAAGGAAGGAGAGATACACGCGAGCAGGAATGAGAGTTGGGAGGAGGGCTCCCTCAGTGGATGTAAGTTCCCTGGAAACTGAGACTTCAGAGCCTTTAACTCTGGATGGATGCTGATCTATTGTGACAACAGCCCAGTGACTCGAGGCTAGTCAGTTGGCCACACTTCCTAGTGTTTTCAGCTGCCCCAGGGATTAACCTTCTAAGTCTCTTGCAACTCTATAGACCCAAGTGAGGGCCAGGGCGTTTAACTCCAGTGGCAGTTTTTTAAAGCTGTCACATATCTCATAGAACTGAATGGGAAAGAATGGGGGGGGGGCGCTGATCTACTGCCAAATACAGGCTATGGGCTTTAAATCACTATCAAATATTGAATGGGCTCTTTGGACATGAATCCAGAACAGATGGGCCACAAAGATCTCAGTGGTCTGCTCATCCTCATATGGAGAAGTCAAACTCTTAAAAACCACAGTCACGAACCACTGTATCCCTCATCTCCTTAAAGCTTTCTAATCGGTAAAACACAGAGGACTTTTAATATATTTTTAAAATGTATATATTTACTTGAGAGAGAGAGAGAGTAGGGGAGGGCCGGAGGGAGAGAGGGAGAATCTGAAGCAGACTCTGCACTGAGCACCAAACCTGATGCAGGGCTCCACCTCACAATCATGAGATCACGACCTGAGCTAAGTTCAAGAGTCAGACACTTAACTGACTATGCCACCCAGGTGCTCTGGTAAAATGCAAAGGACTCTTTTTTTTTTTTTATAATGTTTAAGATTATTTATTTATTTATTTTTCAGAGGGAGAGGGAGAGAGAGCAAGCGAGCACAGGCAGAGGGAGAAGCAGGCTCCCTGCTGAGCAAGGAGCCCAATGTGGGACTCGATCCCAGGACGCTGGGATCATGACCTGAGCTGAAGGCAGCCGCTTAACCAACTGAGCCACTCAGGCGTCCGTGCAAAGGACTCTTTTTTTTTTTTTTTGCTATTCAATTTAAGCTTTATTTAAACATATAATGTAACCCCACCACCCTCTCCCAACCCCTCTCCCCCTCACCCCCCTCAGTTTGTTTTATGACATTAAGAGTCTCTTTTGATTTGTCTCCCTCCCGATCCCATCTTGTTTCATTTTTACTTTTCCTACCACCTTAACTCCCACCGCCATTGCATCTCCACTTCCTCATATCAGGGAAATGGACAAAGAAGATGTGGTATATAAATACAATGGAATACTATGCAGCCATCAAAAGAAATGAACTCTTACCATTTGCGACGACATGGATGGAACTACAGTGTATTATGCTTAGCGAAATAAGTCAACTGGAGAAAGACAACTATCACCTGCAAAGGACTCTTAATCACAGTTTTTATCTTGTCTTCTGCTTCTTCTAATGATTTCTGGCAACATTAACACTTTAACCTCCAAACAACCAGAAATCCTTTGTTTTGTTCCCTTTCCCATGTGTAGGTGAAAGAGAAAGCTAGAAGGGTATACTAAAAAAAAGGGGGGGGGATTAATAACCTATAGACCATGTAACAGACTGCATTCCATCCTGTCCTCTCTAGATGAGACAACTGAGGCCCAGAGAGGGGAAATAACATGTCTAAGGCCACAGAGCTTGTGAGTGGTGGAGCCTGTGTGAAGACCAGGATCTTCCCACTCCAAGTGCTGTGTCTCCTCACCCTCATCTCTTTTGGAATCTGAACTCTTTGCCAGATGCAGAAGTGTTAACCACAGATATCAAAGCCCTGGCCTAGGTACGCTCACATCCATCAGCTAGCAAAATCACCCAGAGCTCTTTCCTTGAGCATGTGCATCAGAGTCAAAGCTGAAGGCTGTGCATGGGTTACTTTCATTTATCCTCACAAGAGTGTGGAGAAGTAGGTTCTCTCATTTATTTTACTGGTGAGGAACCTGAGACCCAAGGAGGTTAAGTGACTTGTCCACAGTCTCATGGCCCCTTAACCCCTTCACTCCACTGCCACCTCCTATGTTCAGCATTGGGTCAGGAGGGGTAGGCAACTTAGGAAGAACAGAAACACAGTCCCAACACTTAAGAACCTCATGATCTATGTCAAGATGGGGGTGGGAGAGGGAGCTAATATTTACGAGTGCCCAGGGCATGACAGAGACCTTGTTGGCGCTTTATCAACCACAGCGATGTTACCTAAACCTCAGGGCACTTCGAGGCTCTAGGATCTCTGGCTTGTACTCCATGTGCTTGAAAACAGGGTAAGAGGACAGATACACCACTAATATGCATATGGATCAATGAATCAATGGTGCTGGATCTGGGGGTGAATGGGGGTGGAGTGACCAGCAAAGGCCTGGCAGAAACACTTGGATATATGACAGGTCCAATATCAATCTTTTCTTTTTATCATCAGGTCTTCACAATAGCTAGCTTGGCATGGTTGGAAAGGAAGGACCCTGCAGGAATACAGACACACATTCGAGTCCCAGTTCCATTGTACCTTGGTTACACAGCTATGGGGTAAGTTAGATAACCCCTTTAAGCTTCAGAAGAAGATTTGAGAATGCTCTCTCTGCAGGATTGCTGTAAAGGTTAAATCTGAGAATCGAGGCAGAGTCCCAGGGTAGTGCTTCTTCTTAGAAATGTGGGGCCACATGGGCAAGTAATTCAAATTCTGAGTTGTAGTTTCCTCTATTCTAAAATGGGAGTATTAAGACAGGGAGCTGACTGTAGTAGAGAAGAGCACAGACTCCAGAGGCAGATTACCCAAATTTGAATTTTGGTTCTGTTACTTGGCAGTTGTAGGACATTGGGCGAGCTCTTCACCTCCCTGAGCTGAAATTTCACACTGATGGAACAATAATAGTCGTAGCACCTATCCCCCAGGGCTGGTAGAGTAGCAAGTGAGTTCTACATAAAGTGCTCAGACCAGCACCAGCCAGTGCATGGGTTTGCTACTGTTATTACCCTGAAGTGTTACTGAGGATCCAAAGCACTCATTTAAAACACAGCAGTCTGCATAAAGTAGATGCTCAATAAACTCGCAGACATCTGTCATTTTCAAATTTGGCATCACTTCCCCCATCTTCTTATAACAGAATTATTCTTTCTTTTGGGAAACCCATACTCTCACCCCCAAACAGGTGGGATGAACCCATGACCCAAACGTGATCAGTCAAAAGACACCTCCTCACTGGCAACAGCGATGTGCTCCGACATAGACGAGTGACCAAGGCTAAGCAATCCACCATTGTTTTGGTCCTGCAGATGCACTGTTACATACGATGGAGGGAGTTAGATGAAGTCCCAATGACATCACCAAGCCCCTGGATCCAGTTGTTCCTGAAGCCATCCATAACTATTTCCAGACTTCCCAGGCATATAAACAAATATATTCTCTTTGGATTAAACTAACTTTAGTCACAGTTCTGTCACTCACTGGTTAGTAGCATTATTATAATAGCAGGTTTTTTAATAAATATTATTTCCCTTTCCAATCACTCCTGAAAACATCTTATTACATGCCCATAGCCTTTCCAAAAGGTATTCTTTGGATAAACACTGAGTATTAGGCAGTTTTTGTCTACAGATCTAGCAAGAAAGGAAAAAGGCGTGTCCAGAATTGCTACTTATCCCACATGGCGGGCTACGGAGTAGAGAGCCACACAGTACCCACATTTAGCATTCACTAGAAAATGGCTCACTGTGTCTACTGAGATGCAATGCTCTTTTAAAACAGAGCTAGTGGCATATGTATACACACTCATGATTGCGCATTTATTGATTTCTAATTTGTACCCCGCTTACTTCCAAAAAGGCCCTGGAGTGGCTAACAAAATAAGACAGAGACACAATAGGGCCATTAAGAAAAATCAAAGATCAAGCCCAGAGAGAGAAAAGGGATTGCTGATTATAGCTGAAACCTGGGTTAATATAGTTCCTTCAATAAAAAAAAATTATATTTAGCTCTCAGCTATTTGGCAGCCATTCAGAATGTGTCATGATGAGGCACACAGAGAAGTGGGCATCCTTCATGTCTATAGCCGAAAACCCAGCAGAAGCCAGGCTGGAACAGGCACAGTGGAAGAGCTTGTTGAATGAAAGAATGAGGGAATGAATGAATGAATGAATGGGGGATAAAAGAACCAGAGCCTAAGGGCATTGTTTGTATACGTAGGCCTGCATCCTTCTCTTCTCACCAAGAGCTGATGTGTGCCAGCCTCTGGGCCTGGCTAGGACCTGGAGAGGGATGGACACCACACGGAGTCGAATGTCATCCCTGCCTTCCCAGTTGCAGCTCTTCTGGCTTCAGGTAAAAGCTCAGTGTCATCCACCTCAGTGCTCACAGCAACTCCCAGGCCCTTCACGCATCCCGGAGAAAGAGAACCGAGAGTGAGGCTGAGGGGATGGGGCGTGTAGGAGTGGTCACAGGTATCTTGGTGAGGACACTCACGCCGCACTGTAAACCCCAGAAAACACACCCACACTGTGATCTCGTCTGATGCTCACAACGCCTCAGCGAGGAAGGTGAAAGGGAAGAGGGGTGTCTGCCTTTTACTGATGAGGATATTCAGGCACAGAAGGGAAAGTGACTCCCCTAACCTCTCTCAGAAAGCGACAGGATACCACCCTGGGATTTCCCATGCCCCAGGCTGTCTGCCTGGGCCTGGCCCCCAGCATCTCGCTGCTTGAAATTCCTCCTCTGATCAGATCAAGAGCAGCCTAGAATAAAATAGGCATTCGATGGCGGTAGGGAGCAGCTGGGAGGCCACATTCTGTGAGCAAAAACCAGCCCACCCAACGTCCTACAACAACCAGAAGGGTCAGACCACCTGCTCGAAGCCTTCCAGCAGCCCCAGCCCCATGGCCACCCTCTGTGTGCCTAGCAAGTGATGCTGACATTCCCGATGAACAGACAGCCAGCTTTATTTAGGAGCCGGCTGAAAAGGCACAATGTAGTGCTGGGTGCAGAGATGGCTAGTAAGTGAACACAGAGGGAAAGAACTCTACAGGAATAGGATATTAAAAACCGGGTTGTTTCCCCTCATGCCCATTTTGTACTGCTTATCCGGCTCAGCTAGACACCCAGGCTGCCAAATGTCCCTTTATTCACCCTCACGCTCATCAGGGTGGGCTCAGGCTGGTGGAAAGGGGGGGAAACATATTCTTGTCCATGTTTAGCAAAGTCATCCAGGTGGTTTGAGACAGAGAAATGCAGTAAACAGCACGAGGACTTTGACAAAAGGTACAGGTGTGTCCCAGAGAAGGCGAGCCGCGCTGCTTACCACTTAAACACAAGCCAACCCTTACTGCTCTTGTTCCAACAAAGTACCCTTTCAAATACACTTACGTATATGGTCCCTTTCTTTGTGTGTACCCACAGATACAGATACAGATATAGACTCCTAATTCAGAACTTGTTCTTAAGTGCACACAGTGACATGTGTTTCGTATTGCCCAATGTATCCTGGGGCCTACAAGCATTGCTCGACTGCATAAACAGGTATTAAACACAGACACTGGGAATGTGAATGGCGGCCACAAGTTTGGAGCCTCCCCGGTAATGTTAGAGTCTTCCCAGCCAGGCTGTAAATCTCACTGCTTGACGACTAAGCAGCCAGACTCTGTCCCTCCATTCAGAAAACCAAGGCTTGGGCCAACCCAGTTACTCCATGAGCTAGATACACTGCCAGTATGACGTGTAGGGTCAGAATCATGGAGCCGTTCACCGTTCATCGCATGAGCACTTGCCTGACACCCACAACATGCAAACCACAGTCTCCATTCTGACGTGTGTCTCCAGCTCCTAACCCTCCACACTCTCAGACTGTAGAAATGCACAGAAGCATCTCCAATCTCCCCCCTGCATTATATTCTGGATCACTCCAGAAGAGAAAGCCAAATTTGAGGAGTTTCTTCCTTTTCCCACAAAACCACAGATCTCCAGACCCAGAGTTCCCAGGCTGGTGGTGGTAGGAGGCAGGAAAGGACAAGAGGTGTTCTAGTCTGCAGGGTGGTGAGGTTGGAATGATCAGTCCAATCCAATGCCTTCTGACACCACTGTTGTCTCCTGTAAATAAAACCGTCTCAAATCCCATCCTCAGGACATTTCCCTGAGGTAAGGTCAGACCCATGTTAAAAACGATTATCATGTCTTTCCTTGCAAAGAAGAGACCTACTGCAAGTCTCATTGGCCACTTATGTCACTGATCTCTGAAGAAAGGGGGCAAAAAGTTGGGTGTGGGGGCATGCCATGTTGAAGTCCAGCTCCAAGTCCCCGTGCATATGGCATAACTGCCAAGCTGTGCCTGGCACCAGGCTCCACTCACGAAGGCAATCACAATATACATATCACCAAAGCCAGGCAGGACGCCAGGTAGAAAACACAATTCAATTCTACTCACAGTCTGGTGAGCTTCGGTGTACTCTGGAAAAGCAGTTCTGGGAGGACCTGGAGCTTATTCTTGTTCAGGCGCCTATGGATGAAGAGAAGAATGAAAGGATGTCAGGGGACATTAAATTGGATCAAGTGTACTGAGAGGTATCACTTCAATCAATTAATCAATCAATCAAAAAGTATAAAGAGATCTTCTAGATTTTTCAGCGTGGGATGCACATCATGTTAAGGCATATTCTGTCTCGAAAAGCTGGCAGTCAAGTTGAGGACAGAAGGCAAAGGTCAGTCACAGGCAAGAACACAGCATGCGTGCTGCCATTCCCCCAGCATGAGCCTAGGACAGCCATTACTAACTGATCACACATTCTTCCCCACAGTTCCCACTCAAGGCTTTTGAAACTCTCTGGCCATGTGCTCCGGGTAGCTCTTGCCAGTGATGAAACTGATCTGCAAAGTGGGTCCCTAAAAGGAAGTAAACTACCAGAGAGAATATTCTATCCTAGACAGTGGTGGTGGTGTGGTGGGGAGATAGCAGTTACTATGGGAGTTGAAAAAGCCATAGGTTAAGGGGCCAAATAGAATCCCTGTCAGCCTGGCTCTTTGGCCCACAGCACGGCTGCACTCTAACTTTCATGGGCCCATGGCACTTTTGCCTTTGTGGGTCCCTATCTCTATAAAACATTAATATATTGTATAAGTTTGTAGGTATAAAACATGTTAATATTATATATAATAACATTTACTTTGACTTGAAAGGGTTTTTTTTTTTTTCCTTATAATTTTAAAAGAAAAGAAAGCATTTCCATGGACCTCTAGGAGTATTGCTGGCCCTGGACCCTGCCCCCACTGGGCCTAAAGGAGCTGTCGGATCCGGGTCAAAGATCACAGTGTGGACATGCCACATGGCTGGAGGTAAACTCAGCCAGAATGGATGCCCCACGTTCGATGGCAGCAAGACAGACAGTGGGACGCCCTCCTGAGAATGGTCAATACTAATGCCAATAGTAAAGAAGGCCACAAGTGTTTCCAAAGGACACAGAACCCTTGTGTGGCCTCCAGGAGGGCTGCTCTCCTGGGAGTGGGAGGCCAAGAGGGAGACCTTGTTCCCTGCCGGCTCCCATGCCTCCCTCTCCTAGTATCTTCATGTAGACTCATCAGTGAGTGTCCAAATCAGTGTCTCCAAATCTGTCCCCAGAATGTCCTAGAGAAAAAGAACAGTTTATAGCCTGGTTGAATTTCTTCCTTAGAGTGAACTGCCTCTTTGGTTACCTGGGACAACCACTATTATCTTCTTAGAGTTAAGCAAACTGAAGAAAAGGTGAGCTTCATCTTTGCTTCGGCCCCCAAAGCCCACGCTCTCCGTGAGGCCATGCAGATACGATTCCCTGGGTGGGATTTTAGCATTTTCCCCCTTTCATCCCAGGTTGATGGCCAAACACTTGAGAGGGACAGGGAACCAAGAGGGGGATAAAAAGGGCAAAGCATGTAAGAGAGGAGCATTTAAGACCCCAGAGTAAGGCTCTTGTCAGCAGTGTGCTGCTTAGCTCTAAAGGGGCTCATGTTGAATGTGGGCAGGTACGGACCAGTGATGCTGTGAGTGAGCCCCATGATGGCAAGGAGGCCAGACAAGAGGCTGGGAAGTTGGATGGGATAAGCTCAAATTCCCTGCCTCTCCCCAACTGCAACCTGACTCCCACACCAATGCTCTTTTTAAATTTCTTGTTAATTGTGGTTAAAAAAAAAAATCTTTTTCTACCTTAACCATTTTTAAGTGTATAGTTCAGCAGTGTTAAGTACATTCACATTGTTTTGCAGATCTCTGGATCTTTTTCATCTTGTAAAACTGAAACACTATCCCCATCAAACAACACCCCTCCCACCCCATCCAGTCTCTGATAGCCACCACTATGCTTTCCGTTTCCATGAGTTTGACCAGTGTTCTTTTGATCATTCCCAGTATCTACTCTTTGTGCTCTTGTCATTAAAATGGAGAGACAAGGGGAGCCCAGGGGAGGGTAAGGGGTAATCTAGCTGCTTGTTTAGATCAGTTCCCATACAGTCAGCGATAGGCCCCTTTACGTCATGTGGGAGCACGGATCTCAGGGGAGACATGGTGGTATGACTTTGGGGCTGGCCAGGGCTGGGGCCAGGTCTAACTATATCTTTTTTTTTTTTTTTCTTAAATATTTTATTTATTTATTTGTCAGACGGAGATCACAAGTAGGCAGAGAGGCAGGCAGAGAGAGAAGGGGAAGCGGGCTCCCTGCGGAGCAGAGAGCCCGATGTGGGGCTCGATCCCAGGACGTTGGGATCATGACCCGAGCCGAAGGCAGAGGCCCCACCCCACTGAGCCACCCAGGCGCCCCAGGTCTAACTATATCTTGATCTCTCTGTGGGACCTTGGGGCTGCTACCTAGCCTGCTGAGCCTCAGGGTTCCATGTGCAAAATAACCCTATTCGTTGTGTTACAGTAATTCATAATGACACAGTATATGCCTAAGTGTCTAGCATTGCAGTAAGAGCATGGTGATGATAATAAATGATGCATGCTGAGTCCTAACTGCGCATCTGATGCTAGGCTACAGGTTGGGCGGGCAGGATCGCAGCAGTAGAGCCCGGATGCAGGCACCATTATGATCCACACCTCACAGCTGAGGACACTGGTGCCTGGAGCAGCTGAGTACATTTCCACAAGGCCATGGCATGAGGAAGGGGTAGGGACAGCATCTGGACCCAGGCAGTCTGCCTCCAGAGCTCCAGTTCTGAACCACAAACCACTTGAAGCCTTGCAGTAACTGACAGCTCCCTTCCTCTTTCCCTTTCTTTTTTCCCCCCTTTTGCTTCCTTTCATTCCTGATTGCTGCCCCCTCTGCCCCACCCCAGACAACCATCCTCCCTGGATATGCTTCCCTCCCTGGAAAGGACTCCCTTGGAGGTCCCTAAGGCCAGAACTGGTCTCTCTGTGGGTCTGTCTGGAATCACCCTCTATTGTCACAGCCCCACAAAGCCGAGTGAGAGCTACATTCAGGCCACCGACACTCCAGTCTAGCCAAAAATCCGAGAATCTGGCCCACCGTGGCCTGTAGCGGGTAGGGTGTTTAGTGCTAAAAGCCCCAAACCAGAGTTGAAGCTAAAAATAAAGCCAGCTTGGCTCCAGGGCTCAGTATTTGTGGCTGGACAAAAATAAAAACACAACCAAACTGAGCCAATTGTGCTCTGCCTGCTGCTCTGTAAACCCTGATGAGCCTTCCAGGGCAGCTGGGCCAGGCTCTTCTCCCACAGCCTCTGGGGTTTTCCACGGCGACCTGGGCGGGCCTCGTGCTGGTTCTCCCTGTCACAAGGAGTTTGATGCTCTATTTCAGTTCCAGTTTATTCCAGGATTTACTCACTAACCAAGCCGGCCGAAAGGTCTTCTTTGAAGAGCCGATGAAGGCTCCAAGCTGCATAAGGTGCATTTCCCCATGTAACTGCTGCACAGTAGCCCCTGAGCAGGAAAATAGTAGGTAAGGTTTTGCTGTCCTGGTAGGGGGACAGAGAAGCCCTGGGCTGCAGACGGGAGTACTAGCCATGAGGCCCTCGATCATTCGTGCCACCCGAGGCTCTGTCACCCTGGGCCCAGAGGTGGAAATCTCCTGCCACGGTTCCAGCTGAAAATAGATTCATGATGTCTGGATGGAGAAAAGGACCGAACAGGACCCATATGAGGGCAGACCCGAAGAGCTTGACAAACAGGCAATAGGCCAGGTCAGTGAGGAGATAAAGTCCACATGGCTGTCCCCCTGCCTCTGAGATCAGTACTCATTTTTAGCTTTCCTGCTGGAACAATGGGCAGCATCAAGGTCAAAAACTCACTGGCTATGAGTTGCAATGTCATACTGCTTTTCAGCCTGAACTACGAAGTTTTACAATACTGCTGGTCACCTTCCTGGAGGCACCTGGGTGTAAGATCTGATTAGAGGTTTTGACACTTTTTTGTTGTTGTTGAATTAGTCCATTTATCTATCCTTTCAATCATCCATCCATCCATCTAGCTTTCCATCCAACCACCATCCATCTGTTTCTTTAGCCCTTTTTCAATATGAACATACAAAGATAAACAAGAATATTGCCTTCCAAATTATCAGACAGTAGTGGAGAAGATAGGCATGAAAACAAAGATATCACAGGAACACAGAGTGGGGCCAGTGAACCCAGACCTGGTAAAGGAAGGCTTCCTAAAGGAAGTGGCTGAAATTTAGTTCTGAAGCATGAGTGCAACTTTTCAGGGGACAGGGACAGAGGTTTTGAGACTTGTGCATGGCCACAGAGGCCCATGAGACCCAGGAGCACTTAGGGAGCAAGTTGCATTGCTGGATCGTGGGGATGATATGAGAAACAGAAGCAATGAAGTTATAAATCTAGGCAGGGGTTCTATAGCAAGGACCCTTGTAGGTCATGATAAAGGATCTGGGCTCGGGTGTTTCCTGAGAGAAATGGGAAGCCACAGGAGGGGTGTGAGCAAGGGAATGATCATCTGGTTTGGATTTCAGAAAGTCTCTGGAGTATCAATAAACCCAGTTTAGCAGAGAGCGAAAAATGAACCAAGGAGACCAGTTAAGAAGGTTCTTGTGTAATTCACCTGGCTGTATGATGACCTGGTTTAAGGATGAGAATGGGACTGGGGTGTAGGAGATACATGGCAGGCATCATCACCAGAGTTGGAAGGAGTTACAGGGGTGGAGGTGTTAAAACCTTTCCCCGGGGCTCCTGTTAACTGAGTAACGGTCAGTTGAGATTACCGATTACTGCTAAAGGAACAGAGAAGGGAGACCAGCACACAGAGTGTGGCGTGTTCAGATTCCTGGTTTCTGTACTACTGGGGTCTCTCGAATATATTCTGACAACTAACATCAGTAGCTGGTAATAACAGTGAGGCCATGACTCAGGCTCTGTACTAGGCACTTTACCTGCACTGTCCCACCTAATTCCCACAGAAACACGTTGAGGCTAGTACCCTCAGTAGCCCTATAATAAGGAAACAGCAGACTAAGGAGGTTAAAGCATCTGCCCAGAGTCAAACTTGATCAAAATGATGGTGATGGGATTTGAACCCAGACACCAGATGCTAACTCTGTGCTCTTAGCTGCCTTTGTATAATGGTAATATTTAATTAGTTCTTCATGATACACTGTTTCACCTTACTGCCTAATGTGTGAGTCTCATCTACCCATTAAGTTCTGAAGGTCCTCCAGAGTGGAAAATGCATCTAATACCTTCCTGCTTTCCCAACTTCAGCCCACACAGCCCCAGGCATGCAGTGGGTGGTGATTCAGGAAGGCCCTGCTGAATTTTATGAATAAATCATAAGGGAAGAATGGCAAATTTGGGGAGGCTGAAGAATCAACAGCCTTCCTGGGTTAGGTGACAGAAGCCATCCTGTTTGGAGGCGAACACAACTCCCAGAGGGCCCACATGTCTATCTGCATTCTCCAGAAACTTCTTGCAGATTCACCTGCCTCACTGACAGGCAAGGCTAGAACTGCAGAGCTCATTCAGTATTTCCTCTGCTGGGTGAAGGATAGGGTGAGAGGCCTCCGGGCTGAAAGCATGTATGTCAGCAGTAGGCCAAGGTAAGGCTACCGCACCGCCAAGCCTTCCTTTCCTCAAGGAACAGTGGCATGTCCAGCTGCTCAGCTATGGCCTGAAGGAGGGGAAAAGTCAAAATGTGCTAACTCCCAAAGGTCACTGGGACTGTTTACATTAGTAATGAAATTAATTGGTTCCCTAGCCCCAGGCACTTTCCAAGACTGCCTAGATGCTCTCTAGGTCAACTGGTACTTTCAGAAATGTCAACATGTCTAAGCAACAAGGCCAAAGTATTCCTGTCGCTCAGAGCAGAAGCTCTAAGCCTCCCCCAGTGGATAGATGGAAAGGACCATGGAGCTGAACCTCCAGGTAAGTCCAGAGGAAGGGCAGCCCTCAACTGCAGAGGTCTCAAATCCCAGCTCAGAGGTGGCACCATCATCCATGAGGGCAAGCAGATGTCACTATACATCAGGGGAACTCTGTGAGCAAAGGGAAAAAACTTGAACTTCGGCAAGTGAAAAAAGCAGACAGCCCTGATGTGGTGCTATTTCTACAGTTGTTCCCTGTAAACACTGATGTCCTCTTATTTTCTTGGTTTCCTCACTGGTCAAATCACACTCAGGTTTTTTTCCTGCTATGCAAATTTCATAATGCAAACTAGATGTAATCTGATCAGCTCAGTAAGAAAACTGATTTGTGATGTTGTTGGTTTACATCACTGTCATGATCAGAAATGCTTCCCACATGTGTGGACAAAAAGCCTATTTGCTTCAGCACTCATGGCCATCTCTATTGGGTGACTGATTCTTCTTTGCCACTGGGATTTCCATTTGTAAAATTTATGTATTTATTTATCTTTAGTTTTATTATTTATTTATTTATTTATTTATTATTTTGCTAGCAGCTTTCTTGAGATCTAGTGGGGGCTTCCTTTTAATAGCACTTCTGGTCCAAACCACAATTTATTTTGATGGTTCAGGGGCAAGTTGACCTGAGTCTTATCTTCCACAGAATTCAGCATTTGCTCACTGACATTTAGGCTGGTTATGCCAATTTTGAAAATCTGTTATTTTTAGTTTGTAACTTCAAAATGTCCTTAATAGCACTTAAAGCCTTTATTTTTGACATTTCTGTGAGAGAAATAACTTTCTAAAATTCTTGCCTAAGCAATTTTTTCCTCATTAAAGTTGTTTGAGAGAACCCATTTTATTTGTTTTTATTTTTTAAAAAGATTATTTGAGAGAGAGAGAGAGAGAGAGAGAAAATGGGAAAAGGGCCAGAGGGAGAGAGAGAAACTCTCAAGCAGACTCCCCACTGAGTACAAAGCCCAGTGCAGGGCTTGATCCCAGGAACCCTGAGATCATAACCTGAGCAGAAATCAAGAATCGGATGCTTAACCTACAGAGCCACCCAGGTGCCCCCAGAGAACCCATTTTACAAATACAAGTTTATTTCAGGAACACGATTACTATGTAATAGCAAAACGTGTACGTCGTGAGGTCCCTGAGAGGGATGAATGGTTTAACATCTGCACAGGTCTCTCCCCTGCTCCTCAAAGGCTCAATAAACAGCAACAGTTGCAACAACTGTTCCTGTCACCATCATCATCCTTAGATCCCCCAGGAGGCCAGAAACAGAATTACTTCTCCTGTATGGACGACTGTGCTGGTCCGCAAGGCTATTAGCATAACAAATCTCACTGGGTTAACACAGTAAACACAGATTCTACACTCACATAAAGGACTCGCTCCATCTTGTGAGATGACGAAGGGAAGGCATGGCCTCCAAGGCCACTGGGCTGGTGGAGAGAGGAAACAAGGAGCCATACAAATTCTTGGGTTTCTTGACCAAGTGGTGACTCCTAACACCTCTGTTCTCGGTCTGTTGGCCAGAACTAATGGAATGGCACAAACCTAACTGTAAAGGAAGCTGGGAAATCTACAGGGATCTTGGGTATTTGGTGAGAACTACCATAATAGCCAGCTTGTCCTAGCATCAGAGCAACAGTCATGACCTCTTTGTCTGTGTTGTGTCTTCCTTTCTTCCTTTTTTCTCTCAGGTTGGGCACTTAAGCTATACTGTGTGAGATGTTTTATATACACTCTCTCATTTTACCCTTAAAGTGACTTTTTTTTTTTAAAGATTTTATTTATTTATTTGACAGACAGAGATCACAAGTTGGCAGAGAGGCAGGCAAAGAGAGAGAGAGAGAGAGAGAGAGATCACAAGTAGGCAGAGAGGCAGGCAAAAAGAGAAGGGAAGCAGGCTCCTTGCTGAGCAGAGAGCCTGATGCGGGGCTTGATCCCGGGACCCTGAGATCATGACCTGAGCCAAAGGCAGAGGCTTTAACCCACTGAGCCACCCAGGCGCCCCTAAAGTGACTCTTAAAATAAACACTGTTACTGCCATTCTATTACATAAGGAAACTGAGGCATAGATAGATTCTGTAACTTCTCCAAAGTCACACAGCTGATCAACAAAGTTTGGAAAGAGGTCTCTCTGACACCAAAGCCTGTGCTTTGAACCACTTCAACATTCTCCTTCCTTAACACTTTGGTGCTTGGTTGACCAGCAGGCCTTATGACAATCCTGGGAGGGAAGTCAGTAACAGAGAGCTTTTGTCTGTTTTACAGCTAGAGAAACTGAATCAAAGCAGACTAGGAAACTGACCCTGTGCTCTCTTGGCTTTACTGTCCAAGGCCTACTTAATGATACCGCCCTTCCGGAAGGCTCTAGGATTCCCGGAATCACTGTTCCCAGGGCAGGAGGGAAATCTGGAGCCATCGCTACAAGCCATTTATTCTTGTTCACCTTTCAGATCCAAAGGATCTGTCCATTGAGAACTTCCCTGCCTTCCCTTGTAGGTGACTTTGTTCTGAGATTTATATACAGTTTCAGAGAGCTCTGGGGCTTGCCCAGGATCTCACCTTGCTAGGATCCAACTCAGGACTCTAGCGTGAAAAGAAAACAAGCACACAGACTCCCAAACAACCCCTTTTGAACTTTCCTGCACCTCACATTGGACCAATTTTCCTCCAATTATATAGTCGTTAGAAAGAAAGCAGAGCACATCAGTGGCCTGAGCCTGCTTTGCCTCTGACCCATAAGCCCAATATCCCTCCTTCCAGAAAGCCTTGAACCCTCTTGTTCCAGGGTGGCTGACCTATAAGACCTAAGTCACTTTTGCCTAGAACAATTCAGGGAACCCCAGGGCCTGTGACCAATAGGCTGCTTTATCCAGGACTAAATTCAAGAGCAGGGGTCTCTGGGAATTTCTCAGTGGATTGTACATGAAACCACATTAGCACACTGAGGGCTCAGACTCCAGGAAAACATATCTAGGGTGGGAGAAAACATGCATTTATGCATGCATGGGAATGCACAGACCCAGACACAGGCACCTAACATTTACCACAGATAGAGTGTGCAACTTCACAGAGTCACGTATATCTGTCAGAGCTGACCAGATCCATTCCAGACAAGCAGACCACTTGACATTGGCCAAAACTTGCATCCCCAAGGTGATGTCCTCACCCTGACAAGGCAGGCAGCTCCTGACTCAAAAATCATGCCTTGATTCCTTCTGGGACATTCCGGTTTGCATCCTCTCCTGCCTCAGGGTGTTTACATATGCTCCTCCCTTCTCTGGGAATTTTCTTTACACAGTGACCAGGGTGGCAGCTGTGGAGGTGTTAAGATAGGAATATTCTGAAGGTGGTGCAGACAGGATTTGCCAATGGACTGGAAGTGAGGCTTGAGAGACAGGGGAAGGAACGTGGACACTGTGGTTGGGCTGGTGCATCTGACACTGTAGAACCACTGCTACCAGAGATGGGGGAGGAGTATGGGTAGAGCAGGTCTGAGGACCAGATCTGGATATATTAAATCTGATGTGATTATAAATATCCATGTGGAGACACCTGATAGACCACTGGATATGCCAATCTGGGCTTTAATAATACGACTGAGATAGGAAGTAGATGATATTTAAAGGCAAGAACCATGGTCTTCCTATGGGAGATCAAGAAAGGGGAAGCGGAATGAGGACGAGCGGTGGGGTGTACCATCTGCTATAGAGCAGAGATAGCAAGAAACAGCCACCAGTGTGGTAGAAGGAGAAGCAAGAGAGGGTAGAACAGTGGAAGCCAAGTGAGGGGAGAGAGTTCCCAGGTGGGGCGAGATTGCTGCTGAGAGGTAGAGAAAGAGAAGGATGACATTGTATCTAGCAATGAGAAGCTCACTGGTGACCTGGAGAGAGCAGCTTACTACAGAGATTGGCATGACCTATTCACTGGAGTGGCTCAAGAAAAGTGGGAGGAGGAAATCAAGGGCAAACAAGGATTTTCAGGGGGTTTGCTATAAAGGAGGACAGAAAACAGGCTGGAAGCTAGCAGGGGATATGGAGTCAAGAAAGGCTTTTTGTTTTTAGCTTTTAAGATGGAAGGGAGAGTTGCAACATGCTTCTATGCTGATGAGAGTGATCTGGTAAACAGGGGAAATTGATGATGCAGGGGATGGCAGGAAAATTGTTAGAGCAAGGCTCCTGAACATGTGACAGGGAAAATTCCAGTGCACAAGTGATGGGAATGGCCCTCAACAGGGCCAAAGGTCGTCTGTGGCAACAGCAGGGCAGGCAGAAGTGAGGGGACAGGTGATGGCAGACACAGTGGTAGGAATCTATGAAAGGTCTCCTCTGAGTACTTCTATTTTCTCGCTGAGAAAGGAAGCTAGATTGTCTGCAGAGATTGAGGAGGGGAGAAGGGTGGTGGGTGACTGAGGGGAGAAGGTAAGACACAGTTTTCCAGGAAAGAGCAGGAGCGTGAACTGACCAGGAAAGGCGGGGCAGCAGCCGATGAGGTTAGTGATCCTGAGTTGTAGGTGAGATCTGCCTCCATAAGCATAACATGTGTTTGTTCTCCAGACACATCCAAGCTGCCTGGGTGATGGGGTACACACAACCGAAATTGAAACAGCCTAGGTTAGGGTTTTCGCAGGAACCACAGCAGAGGGAGAGATGGACAAGGGAGTTGAGGGAGTTACAGTTTTTATGAAAATGGGCCATGATATTTGTGTGGATTAAGAAAGTAAAGGGGGTTGTCATAGTCTGAATATTTCTGTCCCCCCCTCACCACATTCATATGCTGAGATCCTAACCCCCAAGGTGATGATTTAGGAGATGGGCCTTGGGGAGTTGATTAGGATATGAGAGCAGAGCCCTCATGAACGGGATTAATACCTTTCTGAAACAGGTTCCAGAGAGCTTTACTGCTCTCTCCACCAGGTGAAGAACGGCAAGAAGTCAGCAACCTGCAGCCGAGAAGAGTGCCCTCCATAGAACACAACCATGCTGGTATCCTGACCTTGGACTGCCAGCCTCCAGATTGTGAAAAATAACTCCCTGTTCCTTTATGCTACCCAGTCTGCGGTATTTTGTTACAGGCCCAAATGGAGTAAGACAGAGGTCATTAGGTGGGTATGGAACAGTGACAAAATGACAGAGCCAGTGAATTATAGGCCAATGAAGGGTCCAGAGCTCATGGATAGGGCACAGGCCTAGAGATTAGGGAAGCTGGGCGATGGTCTTATCTCTGCCCCCAAGAGCTGCATGGCAGCACCCTGGTTTTCTTCATCAACAAAATCAACGGGTTATTGAGATGATTCCTAAGATCCTTCTATTATTCTCCTCATTCTGAGAGATGGATAGGATACCTAGATTCTGCATCCAGCTCTAAATGAGCTGTAGGTCCTTAGAGCTTAATCTCTCTTTCTCTTGGCTTCTTCATATTAAAAAAAAAAATGGGAATAATGATACCAATTAGATCATCCATCCAAATATGAGGTGCCACAAGAAGAGGGTTTTTGTTTTTGTTTTTGTTTTTGTTTTGTTTTGGTCAATTTTGTTCATTGCAACTCAGTACTCAGAATAGTTCCTGGCAACTAGTAGGTGCTCAATAAATATTTGCTGTTTGGTTATTTGGTTGGTTGGTTGAATGAATGGGTCAATGAGTGAGGGGATACGTAATTCACCTATTCCATGAAATTACTAAGGAACAAATGAGAAAAATATGGTAATCTCTGCAAAAAGCCTGCAGTGCTATAAGTTGCTATGCAGTGCTGCCCAGGCACCCCTGAGCTGGCCATTTCACTCTGGCTTTTAAAACCAGAGTATCTTATTAGGGACCTGCTGGAATGCCGTAACCGGGTTCCTGGAGAGCTGCAGTCACAAGAGCACAGATTAATACCCTGAGACACAGTGCTGGAAGGAGGGTCCTGAGAATATGGGGCACGATTTGTAGAGTGGGGTGAGGGGAAGCAAGGAGAACTCTAGAACTGAGTGAAGGCAGAGGGAGGCTGAGAGTCCCTACACCATGTGAAGCATCAGAGTGAGGTGTCTGTATCAGCGAATGAGGGGTGCGAACACGAGAAGGCAGAAGGCCCCCAAAGGTGAACTCCCTCTTGTGTGTGCTGCCTGGGAATGGATATGGGACAGCTATGTTGGGGAGGGCAGGGGAGGAGGACTGAGAAGTTCTCAGACATTAGCACTGCTCCGCAAAAGCATGCTCCATCAAGACATTAAGCATGCCTTGAGCGGCCTATGGTTAATGTCAAGTCATTTCTACTAGGATTTAAGAGAAAAATACTTTAGGCAGCTATGAGGATTTGCCCCCTTTAAGATTCCCCAAAACAATGCAGCAATGCTGGTTCTAAATAGGATGGCATGAGCAGAGGCTATCACAGACTTCCTATGCTCTCTATGGCTTGTTCTCAGCCCGTCGTCTGGGTCTCCAAGCCCTTTGACCCACAGGCAGGAAAATGACAGATGCAAATTGAGGGAGAAATACACTAGCTGGTGAATGTCACAGGGGGCAGGTACAGCTCAGCATAATCTTCTGGAAGTATACTGTTTAAAAGAAAAAAAAAAAAAAAAAAAAAAGGAAAAGAGACCTGACAGCAAAAGATTCAAACATTCCTAGCTTGTGAATGACAAATTTCCCTTTCGTTTCTGTTCTAAATACTTGTGCTCTGCAAGATCTGTTAATGATGGCATGCTTCTCTGTGTTTTTATCTAGGTATCAAGAAGTATGTCTACATATCAAGCAACAAAAAAAGATCTCTAAAGCCTTCTCGGGCATGAGCCAAGGAATGTAGAGTAATTTTCTGTGACCAATTCTCATCTATAACTAATTAGAATTTTACTTTCTCATAGCATTTCCTTCTTGGTCTAGTTCCAAGGTTTTTCCTTCTTCTTTTTCTTTCTTTTTTTCCTAGAAAAGGAAGATACCTGGATATATTTAGAACTGTGGGATGGGAAGGGAACAGGGGGAAAGGGGAAAGGGGGCACTTTTCAGGTTGCATTATTGCTTCAATCTGATTGAACCTTCTTCGGTTATTCTTGGTTGTGAATGCTTTTCCAGCCTGGGAAGGGTTTCTCCACCCCTTGGCTGTTGCATTTGAACCAAAGTCTGCAGAATAGTTTACAATCCCCTGCTCACCTCTCTCACTCCCACCTCAGGCGAGCAGTTCCCCATCCCAACCGCGGCTTTGAGATCCCTTCCAAACATGCTGGCGTCTCAAACTGAATCCCAGATGTTCACTTAGCAAGAAATAAATGAATGGCCCAAGCTGTGGACTGAACCAGTGATCCTCACAAATAGATGCCAGGTGTGTTGGCATCTGGAGTGCTGTCTCCCTTTTTCTCCATTTTACGTGCATGCACACACACACATACACATGCACACACACACATACACGTAGCACACACACGATACCAGTTCCATCTTGAAAAAGAATTCGACACCATCTCCAGATGTAGAGCTGATGCAGAATGGACAGGACTAGTTACATAACATGAATGACATCTCTTCAATCACGGACAAAGGCAAAAGGGCTCCAAACAGATCCCCCTTTGCCGTTGATAATCAAAAGCATGATACATTCGATGTTCAAAATCAAGTCAGGCCTGAAAGTACCTAAAATTGCTAAACTAGGGGTGCCTGGGTGGCTCAGTGGGTTAAAGCCTCTGCTTTCCGCTCAGGTCATGATCCCAGGGTCCTGGGATTGAGCCCCACATTGGGCTCTCTGCTCTGTGGAGAGTCTGCTTCCTCCTATCTCTCCCTGCCTGCCTCTCTTGCCTACTTGTAATCTCTGTCAAATAAATAAATAAAATCTTAAAAAAAAAAAGAATTGCTAAACTATCTTAATTGGCATCAATTTTCATTGTCAATCCTAGCCACCTCCTGCATTTCCTATGAAACTTACCTTACTGCAAATTTAACAAGCACCCACTATTTGCCTCTCTGGGACAAGCAAAATAGGGAAGGAAAAAGAGAGAAGGCAAGACTTAAAAGAACAGAGTCCCGTAGAAACAGCAAAGTTCAAGTCACAAAACTCATAAATTGATTGAGAAATTTAACGTTTACTCAGTGCCTGTTTCTTTTACTTTTACTCATTTTTGATGCTTCCCTCTTTTAATTCAAGTATAATTATACATACAGTAGTATATTAGTTACAGGTGCACAATATAGGGCTCAGCAATTCCAAACAGTTCTCAGTGCTCCCAAAGCAAGTGTACTCAATGCCCTTTATTTTACCCTTTCCCCCTCCCCTACCTCCTCCCCTCTGGCAACAGTCAGTTTACACTTAAGAGCCTGATTTTCTTGTCTTTTTCTTTCTTTGTTTTTTTTTTTTAATTTTTTTTAAAAAGATTTTATTTATTCATTAGTTAGAGAGAGAGCGAGCACAGGCAGACAGAGAGGTAGGCAGAGGCAGAGGGAGAAGCAGGCTCCCTGCTGAGCAAGGAGCTCAATGCGGGACTCGATCCCAGGACGCTGGGATCATGACCTGAGCCGAAGGCAGCCGCTCAACCAACTGAGCCACCCAGGTGTCCCATCTTTCTTTGTTTCTTAAATCCCACTTGAGTGCAATCATATGGCATTTGTCTTTGTCTGACTTACTTCACGTAGCATCATACCTCTAGGCCCATCCATATTGCTGCAACTGGCAAGACTTCATTCCTTTTTGTGGCTGAGTAACAGTCCATTGCGTATGCATATGACATCTTCTTCGAGCCTGTTCTGTGTCATGCTCTGGGACACAAAGTCCAGCAAGATCCTCTCCTTAAAGAGCTTACAGTCAGTCCACTGGGCAAGGAAGAGAAGTACGTTGATGACCACAGGCAAATGTGATCTGTGCTGATGGAGAAGGGAATTGAGGAAGCTGTGGGGGAAGTTTGGATGGCTTCATGGAGGAGCCACTATTGGATTCGCACCCGGCAACAGAAAGAGAAAAGAGCTAGGGAGTGAAAAACAGAGAAAGGGCAGAGAGACTACGTGGTCGAAGGAACTTTGATGGGATACCTCAGGCACGGCATCTATGTTAATGTGCTGAATGATGGCTGGGGATGTCCTGTGGGTGCACGGAGTAAGACCTGGCAGGCACAAACCACCTGAGGTTAGGTGCACCTGTGCATCAAGTTGGCAAGGTTAGCACATGTGTAGCAATGGGAGAAGCATGAGCTGGAACACAGGGTGATGGGCATCAGCTCTAAGTGAAGCAGGAAGGGAGAACCAATCAGGGGCTAGTGGACTTGTGGAGAGAAAGTGGTAGGGTCTTCCAGGCTCAGAGGGCAGTCTGAGCACAGCTAGAGGCAAATGCTTTTCCACGACAGGTGCACAGACAGCGAGGAAACCATCATGGTCCCAGCAGTGGAAATACATAGAGGCAAAAATGAAAGCTAGATGGATGGGATCAAGCTATAGGGCTTGTGGGAGGCCAGTGGGTCCCTGAATGCAGTCATCAAACATCTAAATTTAGTGATTTCAGAAGGTAAATGCACAAACATGCTTATCAATCAGCATATATCCTTATATTTTTAGAAAAACGTGTAACTCTCTTATGATTATTACTTAAGATAAAGTAAGGGGGAAAAGTAAGTCAACTTAAAGTCAAGTTAAAAAAAAACCCATTAAATAATAACAGTACAGGTGTGACACAGGTTGCCCAGAAACATGAAGGGGGTACAGAAATTGCTCACATTTGGGGGAAATCTGTGTTGCTAATTGGCTGGACCCTGAAGTTTCTTGACCAGGACATGAAGCAAAGAACACTGTATGAAGAAGACTGAGGGCATGCGGGAAGTTTTATCAGTGAGAAGCAAGAGCTGATGGGGGAGCACACGGAGGTGCCCATCATGTGAGGCAGTATGAGTCACAGGGGACCAGAGCTACATCTGGCTGACAAATAGGAAGATGATGAGGATAGCTGGAATAGAGAGAAAACATGGTAGATGGGTTTATTGTCTCTGCGATACAATTGTATACCTAAGACTTTGGCAACGTGTCCTTGCATTATTTCCCGTGAAAGACGGGAGTGTCTATCTCCTCTCCCTGCTAGTGTCCGGCTTGGACATGTACCTTGATTTGGCCAATAGAAGGCTGGTGGGTGTGATGTGAGCAGGGGCTTTAAATGTGCTTCTGTGGTTTGGCTTGATCTCATCTCTTCTTCCACCTGCCTTGAGAAAAAATATGCCTCTGGTTGTCACAAGTCCAAGGAGAAGAAGAAATCATATGAAAGGTCCTAAACCCATCAACAGCCTGAATCCAAGCCCTGCTTAGCCCTGCTGAAGTCAGCTGGAATCAGCCAAACCCAGCCAACTTATGACCCGCAAGGAAAATAAATGCTCATTTTCCATAAGACACTGAGGTTTAGAGGTTTAGATAAAAGGGAAACTGACTAATAATACAGAGGAGGAGGAGGAGTTGCCTTCAGATTTGCAGTAGTCTCCTGTCTGGTCCCCCTGCTTTCACCATTGCCCACCTATATCCTCTTCTCCTCTAGCAGCTAGAAGGATCCTTTCAAAATCCACATTAAGTCATTCCTTTGCTGAGAACACTCCAATGGCTCCCATCTCACTCAGTGAAAGCTGATGTTCTTGCAACCAGCCCCATGTCTCTATGTGCTCTGTCTGTCCACCGCCCTCCCCCTTTGCCTCTCAAACTTCAGCTCCTTCCGCTCTCCTGTGTTTTCAAACTGCGCCAGCCACATGGCTTCCCTGCGTCTCCTGGGACACATCAGGGTGCTCCCTTCCTTAGGCCTTCTCCTTGATTCTGTCCTCCTAGAAAACACTTCCTCCAGATATCTGAAGAGCTAACATCTTCACCTCCAGTCTTGAAGCAGTGGGATGAATGACATGGCCTGCTCTGATTCCAACTGGACATCTCCTGGGCATCCCATCGGCATGTCGGATGTGGATACCGTCATCTCCCTCCACCCCAAACTTGCTCCTACCCACACAGTCCCCACCTCAGGGAGCGATCCTCTCTCATGCTTCACTCCTTCTCATGTGACACTCCCCATGTGCCACAAGTCACTCTGTGCTGTGAGCTTTGCCTACTAAATATGTCTCCAAACCTTTCTCTCCTCCTACCTCCGCTGCCTCTTTCCTAATTCACGCTACCATGGTCTCCCCTGGCATTACTGAAATGGGCTCCCCCTGCCAGCCTTCTTGCCCCCAGTCTTACTCCTCACCCGGCCACTCAACTCCTAAAGTGATTCTACACATTCCAGGTGAACCGATTTCCCTATAAAAGGAGCCTAAGTATATTGTTTCCCCTGCTGAAAATCCCTCAATACCTCCCCACTGCCCTCAGAAAATACTGAAACATCTTCATCTTGCTTAGGAAGTACGGTGTCACCTGTCCTTTGTCCCTTTAGCTGTGATGAATTTCATTTAGCCTCCAAACATACCCTGCTCTTTCCTACCTCCGGGTCTTTGCGAATGTTGTTCCTTCTACCTGGAATTCTTTTCCTTTCCCCTCTACTTCATTAACTCCCACTCAGCCTCCGGGTCTCCACTGAGAGGGCATCTCTTCTAGGAAGCCTGTCCAATCCTTCTCTCTACTCCTATGGCCTTCTGAAGTTATTTTCTATTCCTTCTGAAATTGCCTATTGGCTGGCTTCTTTCATTACAGAGTGAGAGCTGTACTGAAAGGTGTCTCTACACCAGGGTTGGTCAGTGTTCTCTGCAAAAGCCAGGTGATAATTACTTTAGCCTTTGCAGGCCCTAGGCTATCTGTCATAACCACTCAATTCTGCCAACGTAGCATGAAAGCAGCCATTAACAATACATACATGACTGGGCATGGCTGTGTTCCTATAAAACTTTATTTACAAAAACAGGAGTGCATTGGATTTTGCCCACGGACTGCACTTTGCTAACCCTGCTCTAGGTTATCCCTGTAACCCTGGGACTATCAAAGGGGTGCAAAAAGGATTTCTTGAATAAAGAAGGAAAGATCACATGAGTATCTGAGTAAATGAATGGTATGTTTCTAAAGCCAAGCTAACCTGGTTTGAAAAACATGTTTCTTAAACTTGTTTTTTAAGAACTGTGTCTTTTCTTGTTCCCTCCTGTTTAAAACCCTGTCATGAAATAATAATATTTATTGAGTGCCGCCCTTTTAAACACTTGACGATGATTAGTCTATTTTATCTTCAAAATAATCCTATGAGCTAGGAACTATTTTATCTTCGGTTTGTGCAGGAGGAAACCTCAGAGAGGTTCCGCAAAACTAGAGCTTTGCTTTGGCTTCAGCAGAGCCCCTGGCTCAGTGCCAGTGATCCAGCCCCTCCGTTGGGCTCCTTCCCTCAGTGTCTCTGTGGTCGGCCTGACCCTTGCCTCCTCGCTGGCCTGCTGGCACTGTGTGCCATGCACCCAGTCTGGGGTCAGCCATTCCTAATTCGGATCACCTGCCTGCCGAACTGTCTAATTCCCTCACCCACACTCTCCAGGTGTGAGCCTTCTTGCCTTTTCCCCAGGGGTTTATCACTGCCCTGGGCCCTACTGACCCTCAGAGCTCCATTCTGTCACTCCTCCCTCTCTCACCTTTATTCTGCCCTCCGAGGAAGTTCTAATACCAGCATGACCCGTTTCAAAGTCCGGGGCACAAACAATCATATCTAGAACTTGAAAAGTGTGAGAAAAATCCAGGAGATGAGAAATGCTCCGATAGAAGCAGTAGCAAGTTCAGCGGTCTTCCTACGGAGATTCGGCCAATTACCGAAACACTTCCTTTGGCTGAAGAGCTCACCATTGAATTAGACTGGGGGGAGAACATGCTGTAATGTTAAACCCCAAAGGGCCTCTCTTTGCTCCGAGGCCCTGATTTCATCCGTAATTTCTCGATGTTTATCAGAAGTATGTTCCCCGAGAGGATTTAAGGGCTCCCAACAAAAGCAGATCCCTTATGGAGAAGCTGGAGGCGGCACTTTCAGCCTGGATTTGTTCTCTCCCCGCTTTTCCAGACAGGGGTCTCTGCCTCTCACCCTGAACTCAGCAGCCCCTGATGGCTCACGGCACTGGTCTGAATCTGAGCTATGAGCCCAGGGGTATCGCAATGGCGGGACGGGAGGCTGCGCGATGTTAATTGCTCATTAGCCATCTGTGCATGCTGCGCCTCAGCTGAAAGACAAGAGGAAGAATGTGCGCGGCCGATACCTGGGAGTCCAGCTACCGACACACGTGGAAACTATCCAGGGGGACCTCAGGTTCAATCCACAGCTTGGCCACATATTTATTTCTTACTAAAATAACATCTGGCTTTCATTTTTTGGTGACAACTCGTTTAGACAAGACTTTGGGTAGGTTAAAAAAAAAAATTAGACTTTCCACCCTTCCCCCCAGCCTTGGGGAACTAAACTTTGTTTAAGCTGTTTTGTGAACCAAGGGTGTGAATAAGAAATTGGTGTGGGGACTGCAAGCTGGGGTGTAAACAAGGAGTTATTTGTTTTTTCTTATTAAAAGATGATGACTTTGTGGAGTTCACACACTCCCCACTTGTGTGCAAGGCAGAGTTCCTGGGGAGAATATATAGCAAATTACGTACAGGTCTCAGGAGTCTACAGCTCAATTACTAGGCAATTTGAAGGCTTGACTCTGTGGCCAAGGCCTTTGGGACCCAGCATAGGATGGCTGAGTCTGGAGAGCACGTTTGAGTTGTACACTGACCCAAGAGAACATGACAGAATGTCACAAACACTCTGCAGGTTCCACAGAGAGCTAGTGGCCCTCGCTGGTACAGTGTGGGATCTCTGGGGCTCCCTGCCTTAATATAGGCTCTGTGAGGTCAGGGACACTATGGCTTCTCCCCTTGACCACAACCTCAACACCTAGCAGAGCATCTGCCTGTAGTAATTACTCACATATGTTTGCTCAGTAACGAATAAATGGTACAATACACAGGTTTTCTTGTGATTCCAGCTCCTGTCTATGGTCTTGTCTCCTCCAAACAACACCCTGAATATTTTCCACAGTCCTGAGGGGTGGGAGGTTGCCAGCCATATACATGATAAAGAAGCTTCTCTGGGACAAGAAACAAGACTCCTTATTGATTGGAGCCTCCACAGCAGAGATGGAGTAGGTGCACCTGTTCCCTGGCTCTCCAGCTGAGGCATTTCTGAGGAAGAAATGGGTGAGGCTGCATCACTTGTGAGACCTTGGCTTCACACAACCAAACATAAAATTTAATTCCATACCCACTACGTGCAGAGCAAGGCACCAAGTGCTTTGGGGATTTTAAATAAGAGGCATGGAGGGAGATGGTGCTTGCTCTTGGTCTCTCAGAAATCTTCTCATAGGCTATGCTCTTTTCTACCACAGGCCGTTTGCACATGCTGCCTACTTATCTTGCATGTGTGCCCTTCATGCTTCCCAACCTTCTTTTGAGTAGCCTCAGATTTTTGCTCAATCATTACTACTTTCCCTGATTACTACCCCCATCCGAGTAGGTCAGACCCCCCAGTATGCCTTCATGCAACCATGTACCCCTTCTGCACAGTACTTAGTATGACTGTAATTTTCCATCATTTTCTGTGATTATTTGACTAACAGCTTCTTCCTACTACCTGCAATGCCCAATAGTGTCCACTAGCCATGTGACTATTTTAATTAAAATTAAACAAAATTAAAAATTCAGTCCCTCAGCTACATTAGTCACATTTTAAATGGCGAATAGCCACATGTGGCTAATGGCTATCATACTGGATGGTGCAGAGGAGAGAGAATACCTCCATGACTGCAGAACATTCTTCTGGACATTGCTGTGCTAGACTGTACGCTTTGTGAAGACAGGTGTCCTGGCAGTTATTACCTCCATTCTATACTACTATAGGTAGCACAGTGCCTACCACACAGTGACTGTTCATGAAACATCTGCTGAATGAATGGGGAACCAAGGAGGCAGACTCATACTCTAGAACACAAGGCAGCATGATTCAGTGCTACGTGGGAGCCAGAGGACAAGATGATCACAGAACAGAGCACTGTTCTTATAGGTGAGATTGAAGCCTTAGGGGAGGCAGCAACATTAGTGCTGGCCTTTGAAGAGTAGGTAGGAATCTGACCATAGAGAAGAGGTAGGGTGTCATAAAGAGCAAAAGAAAACAGCACTTGAGTCATGGAATCGGGAAAAAGCGTGTCCTACCTGGGGAGGAACAATGATTCATCTTGGAAGGCACATGGGTGCTTGGGATAAAAGTCCTGGAATGGCAGGCTGAGTAAGCTAAATTTCATTTACATGTGATTTCAGGCAAGATGTGGTCCATCTACTATGTGCCAGTGCTCAGTGCAACACACATGACCTCATTGGATATTTGCAGCATCCCAGTGGGGTAGATACTATAATGATCCCCACTTCCAGATGAGAAAACTGAAGTTTATATGGGTCACATAGACTCATATGGGTTGAATAACCCAATAAAAGTCACATGGCTAATAAGTAGCAATGATGTGATTACTGAAATGAAGCTCCATACAGGTAGGGAGTACACCTATCTCACTCTCCACGGTAATTAACAGCATGCCACATAGTGCTGAAACATACTAGAGGCCTAATTGCTACCTGGTGAATGAACAAGTGACCAAACCTGGGACTCCACTAGCTGGAGTGGAGATGGATGGAAAGGAGAAAGGCAGTATTGCAGAAGGTTAGGAGTGAGAGTTGGGTTGGACTCTCTGGGTTCAGTCTCGGAGCCAAAACTTATCTTCTGGGTGACCTGGAGTGGGCGAGTCTTTTGACTCTTGTGTACATCATTAGAGCCATGGCAATAATTGATAGTGTCTTTGCTGGATAGTGGTAAAAGCTCCATGAAATAGATAATGCACGTGTTAGCTATCAAATAAATAATGGCTCCTTTTATCAGGAGGTGATCAGGACCTTGTCCCTTTCTCTAGGTTTTAGAGGGCAGAGGTGTCAAAGATATTACACAGGTTGAATCAGCCTGGGACTTGATGACTAAAGGACAGCTGCAATGAAGGAAGGAATCAGATCCCAGAAAGGATTTGAGCCTGGGGGAATGAGAGGCTAAATGAGACCATGATCAGAGGTGGGGAGCACAACAAGAGAAAGAGGTTGGGGTGAAAAATCAAGGTCATGGTGGTTTCCTCTGGGTCCCAAATCCAGGAACCCAGCAGAGACTAGAAAAACAGACACACCCAGGGGCACAGAAAGGCCCTCACTCAGTTAGGCAGGATGGATTCCTGGACCTTTTAAGAGCAGAGCACCTGCTTCATCAAGTACATTCCCCAGACTCTAAGGGTTTATTGTGTCACTTGCTGAGAGCTCCATGTGAGATCATCTTCACCATGAATGCAGTCAGGGAGCTGTGTGTGAAGTCAACTGTTAGGCCCAAACAAAACAGATAACATGCGAAGCCAAGTCTGGGTGCCTTCCTGGTTGGGTGCCATGTCGCTCAAAGCAGCTAGGGACCAGCAGGTGAACATCACCTGGGAGCTAGTGAGAAATGCAGCCTCTTAGGCCATGCCTGGGATCTGCTACACCAGCCTCGGCCTGTTAACCATGTCTCTGGGTGGCTCGTGAACATTAAAGTCTGACGGTCAGAGCTCTGTGGACAGGCTGCCTAAGTTCTGGTTCTGTACTTAACTACATCTGTGACCTAGGCAAGTGATTTATCATCTCTAAGCTTCTATTTCTTCATAGAGGCATAGGGGAAAACAATCCAGCTGACTCATCCAGTAGTTCTCAGTCTTGCCTGGGATTATGCATATGGAAGTGGTTAGCACAAGCTTATAACTGGTCAACGTCCAATTAACGCCAGCGATGGTTCTTAGAAACCCAGCGTCCAAGACAAGAGGCAGAATGATGGTCCAACTGACCACCCCTGGTAACAGGATGTTCCCAAAGGAATGAATCAGTAAAACCAAAATGCATCTACCACCCACCCAGCCACCCTCCCCAGATACATTTATTTATCACTCCAAACGTTTGGAAGGCTCCACCCTGCAGAGTACTTGAACCAGATCTGGCCCATCTTCTCAGTCTTACAGTTCAAGATTCAAGACCGACAAGATTAGGCTGAGAGCCAACATAAACATTGGAATGGGCCCGGAATCACTCTCCTGATTAGATCAGCAAACACACCAGGGCCGCCTGAAGGACACATTCCCGGAGGGCAGAGGCAGACAGGAATCAGGTCAACCTCAGGCCCTGCGGGGCACTGGTTTTTGGCCAGAAGGAAGAGAAAGGCTGTAGCATGGGATGGACCCACCTGCATTTTAGAAAGTGCCGTCAGTTGACAACAGAAGCAGACAAAGTTGCCGGAGTAATAGCAGCAACACCTAACCCTTTTTGAGTGCCACAGTATTCTAAGGGTTTTGTAGGTTTTAATGAATTGGATTCTTTCGACAACCCTATATGGTCGAGACCATTACTTATTTTATCTCATTTTACAGATGATAAAACCAAGGCTTAGAGAACTTCAGTCACCTGCTATATGACTCATCACACCACTAGTAAGTGGCAGAAGCAGGATTTTGGTCAGGTACACAGTGCCCCTCTCACCTCATCTGTGCCTTCACTGAGCACTGCCCTCCTGCTGTCTGTCTATCAGGTGTGGCCGGGACATCCTGGGCTGCCCAGGAAAAGCAAGGGTGGGCTGGCCGAGGCCTGCAGCAAGGGGCTCGCCCCACCTTCAGAGGGACGGATTCCAGATCCTGCCGGAGGGAGGGCTTCTCATCTTACTCAGCCTCAGTTACAAGCGAGTGGTGACACTTTCTGGGATGCCTATTCTATCCCGAGGAATGGCAATAGGGAAATTCAAAAGATGAAATCGCAGAAGCGATTTATCACCCTAAGTACAAAGACAGGCATCTGTCGACAAAGGCACAGGATTATAGGTGAGTGTTCACTGACTGCCTCTTCTTCTGTTGCTCTAGGAAATCTTTTGAGACCCGGAGTTGTCAAGAAATCTCTAGGCGCAGAGACTCAATGTCTCTGTGTGGAGACAGATGCAAAGGCAAGCATAGAGGCCGTGATCTCTCCTCCTTGCTGTCTCTTCCCTATAGCCCACTCGCCCATGCACCAGGTAGCCAATGCAAGTGAGTCTGGGGCTCTTTCCCAGCCCCCAATTCTCCAGAAGTGTGTCTCTGGCTCCCCTCCTCAGACATGGCCTCACTCGCCTTGCTCTGGTCTCACTGTACTCATGGCTTTCCCATTCAGCCCCTGCCGGTCCTCAGGACCCCATACTGCTCTGTGCACATCCGTGCCCTGTGTGGCCAGTGCCCCCGTGAGGCCTCCACAGATAAGATGAAAGATAAGATACTAAAACCCACTGGCAGACTGGCCTTCTTCATTCACACACTGGCAGATGGATTCAATCAAATGCAAGAGAAGACTTAATTAGGAAGTTTTTTTTTGTTTTGTTTTTTTTAAAGATTTTATTTATTTATTTGTCAGAGAGAGAGAGGGAGCAAGCACAGGCAGACAGAGAGGCAGGCAGAGGCAGAGGGAGAAGCAGGCTCCCTGCCGAGCAAGGAGCCCGATGTGGGACTCGATCCCAGGACGCTGGGATCATGACCCGAGCTGAAGGCAGCCGCTTAACCAACTGAGCCACCCAGGTGTCCCCTTAATTAGGAAGTTTTAAAAAAAATCTAAATCCTAAGCCCATAGAATGGATGATACAAAGAATGAAGGTAATGTAAACTATGGACTCTGGGTGATTTCAATGTGTCAAGGTAGGTTCATCAATTGTCACTGATGTCCCACTTTGGTGTGGAATGTTGACAACAGGAGAGGCTGTGGGTGTATGGGGGAAGGAGGCATATGGCATATCTCTGTACCTTCCCCTCAATTTTATTGTGAATCTAAAACTGCTCTAAATAGTCTTAATAATTTTTTAAAATCTAAAAAATAATTTTCAAAGAGTTAAAAAAATCTTGGACCCATGGTAGGTCATGGGCATGTGTTTTTTGGCTACTGGACTTTCTGGTTTCCTTCAACCACGCCAAAGAAATGATTATCTTCTCCATCTATGGATAGAGCTCTGACTGGTGTGTGAAATCACATAGATACATGTATACATATGTACACACATACACACAAACACACTTTTATAAGTTTGTATACGAATAATTTCTGGAAGCATCCAAAAGAAACAAGACAAGACTATGTTTAGGAAGGGGGAAGCAGGAACACTTCCTTTTGCTCATTTCTAATCCTTAATGGTTTTGTACCATGAATATGTAGTACCTACTAATTTCAATTTCAACAACAGTCAATAACAACAATAAAAAACATGTGGAATAGGTGAGAAAAATATGGCCCTGTCATGTGTCCACTCTAGACTGGGTCTTCAAACCAGCCCTTCCCCAACAGAGCACAGTACATACATGTCAACAATGCAAAACAGAGCCCTTCAAGAGAGACGCACCGTAACCCCCTGAAACCTGCCACCCACGACCGTACCAGACCATTCCAGTGTGTGACCTTGCACGTGACTTCTACTTACAGCTCCTGCTCTTTGTATTAATCAACTGATCTGTCTCCTTAGGACAAAGGACTTTGCCCGTGATGTGCGTGCTCAGGTTTTTCCTTAACGCTGGGTATCTTGTGTTGACTCCTGAGATCCCAAACCTACAGGGCTTCCCCTTCTCTCCCCCCCAACCCCTCGTCACAGCAAGGACTCAGGTCTCCAGAATTCACTTTTCTATCTGGCAAAGAGGTCTTTATGCTAATTGCTGACTGCCCTGTGTAATCAAACTTAAGCTCTTTTGGAACTCCAAGTGTATAGGTAAACTTAGATACACATCAAGTTTCAAAATCTCGGCTCGCACAGATAGAAGAAAATCTTGTGCCTAACTGAGAACAAATACGGCTCAGAAAATGAGTGCCCCCCCCCACCAGCTCGGGCTGTTTTGTTTACGCACTACTTCTTCCCATTCAACAGGCTGTCATTATGTGAGCGCCAATAAACCGGGTGGAATCGTGGACACAATATATCACTGTTCAGCCCTGCCAGAATTGGAACATAAAGACCACTTAACTCAGAACAAAATCAGAGAGCCCACAAATTAGTCACCACAACGATGCCAAGATGCTGTTAGCCTACTCACTGGACTCAACAGCATTACACATCTGAATGGGTTTAAGGCTCCTCACGGGGGTGTACCATGGGGTTTATTCACAGCTTCTGTTGCAGGGGATGGGCTGTCAGTACTGTGGCTCATCAGACCAGCAGTCCCCACACCTCAGGACATCCTTTTCCCTCTGTCTCCCCTCTGACCTTGGACCATCTAGCCTGTGGCGCTGCGTCCGCCCTTCGCCATGTTGCCAGCATCCCCCTTCCAATACTAATGTGTGGAGTGGGATGTGCGAAGTTTAATGGGAAGCTCATTTATCTCCACCATGTCCCCTCCGCATCTAGACAGTCAAGATTGCAGGGAGTGGTCTACATCTCAACGTTACTGTTAGTGGATGACAGTGTGAGAGCAATTTCATTAAAAGTCCATCATGACTTGGCTGTGCAGTGAGCCATGCAAGCTAATGACCAGGTATTGTCAAATACTCAAAGGCCCTTGGCTTACCTCCCTGAATAATAAACTGACTTGCTTCCTTGGGGGTGTGTTTAAGTACATTTAGGATAGTGGCTTTTGATATTCTAATCATTCACAAACTATCTCGTTATCACTTTTAGGTATCATCTATATTTTTATTTAATATATGACTGTAAATTAACTCACCTCCTTTATTGTCCTTAAGTGCCTGCTTTACTCTCATGCATAGCAAAATTACCCACAAGGCCATGACTTTGAACAGCTATTTATCTAATACACATCACAAAAAATTCATAAAAGTGAAAATGAAAATGTTAAGTCTCTCACACTCTGGCACACTTGGAAGGCAAATCATCATTCAGAAGTCAATAGACTCCATTGTACCTTGAACTCTTTTTATCTCCCATCATTGCTAGCAAGGGATTTGTGCACACAGTAAGTGCCCAATATCAATTTGCTCATTTGAATTGATCTCAGGTGCCATTTAACCAAACTACTTCTTGGGATTGTGATGGGAAAAAAAAAGATATTCCAGGATCTAAGCAAATTATTCCCCTGCTTTGTAGGCCTTGAGATTTGGAAGCTATTCAAAGAACATCTTTGCCCTGAGCTTCTTGGTTCAATTAGAAGGGGCTAAGGAAACTGACAAAGGGATGCTATAACTTATTCTTAGCAAAACAAGAAAGAATGCAGGAAAGCAGAGCTTGCAAAAAATGACGCAGAATGTCTTCAGGAGGAAAAATGTCTGTAGACCTGGACGGTGCATGGAGAGTTGGTATACACGTGGTAAGCCACATGTGTGCGTGTCATGCTGTAGCTACTATCATCAGATACAAGCATGGAACGCCACGGGGAAATGCTCCCAGCCCATCCCTGATCAAAGCTGGTTCTTAACCAAAACGGTCAAGGTATGGGCATTCACTCGACAAGGATACAAAACTGAATGGGAAGATCTGCTTCTCACCGGAGAAACCAGACTATGCGTGGAAAATTCCATGCCACAGTTCAAAGGGGCATTGTGACCTAATAAATTTAGCTGCATGGGTTATTAAAGGCAACTATAAATTCAGCCTGCGTTTCCTCACCACCCCCTCCCTCACCAAGCTTTTCCCTCAGCTGAAACACATGTTAAAGTGGAGAAAGTTCCCAGGGAAGCTTGGTGCCCATTCTCATTGCTTCTGACATGCCATGTGCCAGAATGAGGGATCGCTCCGTAAGTGACTGTTGCCGAAGCGGAGACCCCAGGAACACTGGCCTAGAATCTCTGCTGAAGGCCTCAGAGTGAGGTTTTGTGGACCTCCAGGTAAAGAAGACCAACAGTAATGGTATCTGCAGCCAGCCAGAGCTGGGAACATTTCCTTTTGCTGGCTGATTGTAACACCTGATCTCACCAGAGAAGCTCTGTTAGAAAGTGAATAATTCATGTGCTCTTCCTCTGTGGGGTTTAGCAACATAGGTGTCCTGACAAGTCAAACAACAGTGATAGAGATGTATCTTTAGGGATTAGTCAAAATTGGACTCATACCTGCTGGGATTTAGCTCTGCTCAGCCCCTATTCCACAACCCGTGTGATCTCAGGGTCAGAAAATAAAAAGGCAGAGCCCTGGTTTAGAAAGCATCACACAGGGAGTAGCATACATGCCCTCTCTTTTATTTTCTTCAGCTTTTTAAGACAGACCTTTGGAGATTAAAAAAAAAATTTTTTTTGAAATTCCAAAATGGATGTACAAAATGGGTTCTTGTCAAATAAATCAACCAAGAAAAATAAAACCAGCAAAGAGATTTCTTTTTTCCAAGGGCTGACTCAGAGATCTGTTTCTGTAGCAAGGCATGCGCATGTCTCCCAGCCCCTCTGCAGGGATCTGGGAGGGAAGGGAGGACGGCGAGGGCTGAGAGAGGAGCCCTCTACTTTTGGTGCTACCTTCAGAGCCTATTTACAAATCCCGCAGAACAAGCAGGCTTTTGATCTGTAACTGCATCTTGTCCTCACCACGTAGGTTTTAAGAAGATACACAGGAGCAGGCAATGACATCATCTGCTATGGAGGCAAGGAGAGCTTCTTTCAAATCTTGCCTCCACTTCTCAAAGCATCGAGACTTCGGTGTCCAATCATTTAACCTCTCAGGACCCATTTCCTTACTGGTAAACAGGAGGCTAGTAACAAGTACTCCCTAGGGTTATAGTAAGGACTAAATGAAGAAAGAATGTCAGACCCCTAACAGGACATCATTGCAGAGATCAGATGGTATACAGAAAATTACTAGGAGAAGAGATTGTTCAGCCTACCGACCTACTATAATTACTTGACCTGGCTCCAAATGCATTACTCAGTTTTTAAATAAAATGCATATCCCAACCAGTAATTACAGAACACTCAAAATGCATATATTTTCTTTTATATAAATTCTATCTCAATAAAAAATATTTGCTATGAAGAAGGATGTTCAAGCATGATGAATGCTGCTGAGCATTCAACAATGTTCCCAGAACACTACCTACTATGTGCCAGGTCTTCTGTCACTGCCAGGGGAGAGGTGAAGGCAGTTCTAGAAGGGGAGTTCCACAGATGGGTTCCTCACTAGGATAAGCATAGGGCCTCACGAGGTAGTGAGTGTAACAGGCAGGTACCTTAAAGGAAGTTCTGCTTGTCGTTCCCATTGTGGGTGCAGTGGGGGAGAGCCCAGCAGAGCCGATCTACATGGGGATAGAAGGGAAGCGATGTGGGGCAACCACAGGACCCTCAGCGTGGCTACATCTGGGTGAGTGTTCTGCCTGGGTTTCCAAAGCACAAGAATCACCAGTGACACTGCTCACACACACAACAAATGTTAACAAGGGCAGTTTCTGGGCTGGTACAATGGTAGAGGCCAGCACTGCTGTGCTGAGCACTGCCATGTGGTCTTTGTCTCAGGGGGCTTACAGTCTCATGAGGGAGATCAACATCGACTGGGCATCACTAAGGAATGTATAAATATAGACTGGGATGATCGAAGGGTCAGAGGCTTGTAAGAATGTGTGAGAGAGGTTCTGAACAGACTGGTGGGGCACAGAAGGCTCCCTGAGCAGGTGACCTTGTGGCTGATTGCTGAAGGATGAATGGCGTTTATTAGCTGAGGAGGGGGCGGGGGAGACTGGCCATGACTGAGGGACTGAAGTAGATTTTAAGAGCCTCAGAAGCCTCAGAAGGATTTTAAGCACTATCTGTATTTGAGAAGCTCACTCTAGCTTGCTCTAGAGTGAAGAACTCTTTCCCTGGGGCTAGAGTGGAAGCGGGTGAGTAAGAGAGATCTGTGGTCCTTCAAGCAAGACATGATGATGCCATGGGTGAGTTCAGCAGCCATGAAGATGAAGACAAGGGGAGAAACGAGAGGCCATTGTTGGAGGCAGCCTCTACAATCTCCCTCATTGCTCTGTATTCCTCCTGCAGGCCTTGCCAGCCCCTAGGAATAGTGAGGCCCTGCCAGCTCCTAGGAACCATCATGTCCACTAACTACCCATCGCTGAGCAATGGGAGCTCCCGAGAACTCTCAGGTAAATCCCAGAACCCTCGGGGAGTAGGGGGGGACTAGAGAGTGGAGGTGAATGACTGGACCTCGATGGCAGACAGTCTCCCACCCAGACATGCCTTTGGGAGGCAAGAGGGACTCCTCCTCGGCCCTTGTCTTCTCCCTGCCCCTTCCCCATTCTTGAGGTAGAAAGGAAGTGGACTTACAACCACTTCCCACCAACTCAGCCCCCAACACCAAACCAAAGACCCATAGGGATCCAGAGCACTTGGCCTTTGTCTAACTTTCGTTCTCAGGCTCCAGTCTCTGTTTTGTGGGACTGAAAAGCGATTCAACTTCCCTAAGACTCAGTGACCTCATCTGTAAAATGCTGACAATAACCTCTACCTGTGGGACAGCTCGGAGAATGCAGTCAGACAGTACCTGTAGAGTACCAAGCACTGTGTCTGACTAAGTAGGTGTTTAGTAAATGCTAGCACATTCACTAAGGGCAAAGCTAAGACCAAAAATCACTGATGCCAGTCTGTTATCCTCAGTCTCTTCTCACTCTGTCACAATCTGGAGAGGTACTAATGCTTGGTCTCAGGATGCTCAAAGACTCAAGATGCATCTTCAATTTTTGCTGAGATCCAGGCCTGCAATTTTTGGACATCTTACAGTGTGGATGTGGGAAGAGGCATTCTAACATTCTGAGCCCAGGGAATGCTTCCGTGAGATATATATTACAGCTAGAGGAGTAGCAGGGAATTTATCTGAACCTCCCACATATGTGGGCCCTCCACCTTCAGTCCTGTCCCAATAGCCCTCACACCCTGCAGGAAGTGGGGACCAGCTGGGAAAAGGGTGGCTTTCGAGTGATACAGCAGGTCTGCAAGATCACGGGTGAAGGGGAGCACGGAGGCCACTGGGCAGATGAGGGGTGCTGTGCACATGATCAGCATTTACATTTACATTTGCTTCCATTTTTGGAAGAGTTTTTTTTATATACTAAATAGTCACTTATATCTGATCATGATGATGATAATCATGTAATTAATAGTTTATACATATATTAACCACTTACTTTGTTTCATGTCAGGTGCTTTGTTAGACACAAAACACGCATTACTTCATTGGATCCTCTCAACAACTCTGGGGTGGGTAATTCTACTACCCCTCTGTACAGATAAGAGATTAAGGCACTTGCCTAAGACTACACTGCTGGCCAGTGGAGAACCTGAGCTTCCCAGGGAGGTAGCCTGAGGACACAACCTGTGCTCTTAAACACTAAGCTCATCTCCAATAAAAATCAGTGTTTTAGTAGTACAATTTGGGTAGCACTTCACAATATTCTACAAAGAGCTGCAGTCCTTTTCTCAAGTGATCCAACCGAAACAACATCAGAGTATGTGCCCAGGTTCCCTACTGAGGGCTTGATGGCATACTTTTCTAGAAATGACCGCAATTGCCCTACTTAATCAATTATAAATGGTATATTTGTACAATGTATGGTAGAAAGTTCTCTAGTGCATGCCTATATCAAATAAATAAAGTAGTACAAGAACCAATCACATACATTTAATCACATTTTATTTACTTAGGCGCTCCTGGGAGAAGCCTAGCAGCACTGAGGGGAGGCTGGGGACTTTGAGGAAAGAGGGAGAAGAATTCTGGGGAGAAGGTCTGAGTCCAGGAGCCAGAAAGAGCACCCAAGAGAGGGGAGTTGCCACTTAAGAGAGATTTAGGACATGCTCTGAAAACACAAAAGCTGTCAGGGAGTGACATTCCTGGGTGACAGGGAGTGAGGATGGCCAGACAGAAATTCTCTGAGTAGTGACATGGGTGCACTTGACAGAAGCCTCTAACATGGGAAGCACTCTAAGCAAAGGTGTCCTGGACACTTTTTAAAAAGTCTCTCTAAAGTACATTTCAGAGAAAAATTGTTTCACAACATATATTTCATATATGCTCGTCTGGGGCTGTTTGGTCCCTGGGTCCCTAAAAACAGAGTTAGCACACAAAACATCAATTTAAAGAGGAAAGAAATGAAAATGAAAGCATCCTGGAATAGTGTTCTTCATTTTAACTCTCGAAAGCTCCTAGGGATCTTCCTGGTTTGAACCTTAATTATGGAAATTCTCATTTGTATTACATGATTTATTTAAAACCCTGTCTTTCCAAGAGAATAAAATCCAGGTTTTGAAGCACCTCTCAAAACAATTTATTCTTCTCCACTGACTAACGGCTTTGGCCAGCGATCATAAATTTATAGTACTTTATGCCAAAGCAAAACACTCTAATAACTTAATCAAACATTTAAAATCCAGCTCACAGTCATGTAATATACAGAAGCAGTTCTCTCAGCTCTCTCGTTAAAGGTCAATTACCATTTTCATTCCAAACCTCCACATCTTGGAGAAGTCCAACACACACACACACACACACACACACACACACACACACACACACACCACAGTCCCCAGAGACAGACAGAGAGACATAAGCATTTTGAGATTCAAAACTTGGCTGGCATATTCCCAGCCTTAGAGCAGTTCTACTTGTTATACTTTGAAATGCGAAAGTGGACTTCTCAGCTATTTCTCTACTTCTAACAGAACAGTAAAAAAGAAAGACAGTAAAACAAACAAACCTAAAATATTAATTCTTTTGCTTGTAGGCACTGAGAGGAAAGACTGGGCAGAATCTAAACCGCTGTGTTGCTGTGCCCCTCTCAAGGGAAGGAGTATAGAAATAATCATGATAACTTGCTTTGTTTAGTCTGTTTGCCTTTTTAGAGTACGTTAGCGGATACGTATTTTCTGACAATGCCCTTATTCTTATCAGACAGAAAATAATATTAAGCCTGTTTTCCAAATGGAAAAAACAAAAAGCTTAGGCAATTTTTGACAGGAAAACAAGAACAGGAGTTGGTATGTATTTCGTGTAGGGTCTTTGGCCTAAGAGATGGAAACGAAGTGATGAGTAGTCCTTTGGATCACCTGGTCAAATAAATTGCCCTTTTTCTCTATCCATCACTCTTAGCCCGTGATGATGATGAAGGGAAGGAGAGTCTGGGAGGGTGCCTCAGTATACCAACTCGGTGACAACTGTGCCAGTCACTGTGTGAAGCCCTTCCCACAGGAACTCTCATGAGAGCCTCGAGACGTGGGTTAGTGGAATCCATGTGTGCACTGAACTCACAGGTAAACCCACATATAGGCACTCAGCAAAAATTAAAAGAAAAGAAAAAGGAAGAAATACAAGGTATACAAGGTCCTAACAATCATTCTTCTTCTCAATGAAACTGTGCCCCCAAATGACATGGATGAGAGATGAGAACTGCCTCTAGTTCAATCTCCATCCCCATGTGCCGCCCACCAGACGTGTTCTGTTGGTGGAAACTCCAGGGGTCAATTGTGTTTGTCAGTATAAAATGTCCCTACGCATCTTGCTTATGGGAGACAGAACTGTCAATAATTTGAATACTTTCCGTTTTTTATCTTTCACACAAACTTAGAAACACGCTCCCTATTTAAATGGCTAACACTATGGGGTGCCGGGCTGGTTCAGTCAGTGCGACACTCGACTCCTAATCTCAGGGTTATGAGTTTAAGCCCCACGCTGGGCATAGAGCCTACTTTGAAAAATAATTATAATAATAAAAATTTTAAAAATAAAAACAAAAGGCAATCCACTCAATAATGGTTATCCCATTTACCAGACGGCACTTGGAAGCTACTAAGAAACTTGCTTGAGGCCTCATGGTTGGTAAGAGAAATGGAAAGATTTATCCTGGTTCAAATCCAAGTCTTTCCTAACTTTCAGTCCATGCTCTGCTTTTTTTTTTTCAACTTTTTTTTTTTTAATTTAAAATCCATTTAATTAACATATAGTGTATTATTAGTGTCAGAGGTAGAATTTAGTGATTTATCAGTTGCATGTGACAGCGAGGGCTCATTACATCAAGTGCCCTCCTTAATGCCCATCACCCAGTTATCCCATCCCCCCACCTGCCTCCCCTCCAGCAACCCTCAGTTTGTTTCCTATAGTTAAGAGAGTCTTCTATGGTTTGTCCTCCTTTCTGGCTTCATGTTATTTCACTTTTCCTAGTCTTTCCCATGTTCATCTATTTGGTTGCATAAATTCACATATGAGTGAAACCATATGAAATTTGTCTTTCCCTGACTGACTTATTCTGCTTATCATAATACCCTCTAGTTCCATCCATGGCATTGCAAGTGCCATGATTCTACTCTTTTTGATGGCTGAGTATATACATATAATACATCTTCTTTAATCATTCATCTGTCGATGGACATCTGGGCTCTTTCCAAAGTTGGCTATTGTGGACATCGCTGCTACAAACATTAGGGGGCAGGTGCCCCTTCAGATCACTGTATTTGTATCTTTGGGGTAAATACCCAGTAGTGCAATTGCTGGGTCATAGGGTAGCTCTATTTTTAACTTTTTGAGGAACCTCCATACTGTTTTCCAGAGTGGCTGCACCAGCTTGCATTCCCACCAACAGTGTAGGAGGGTTCCCCTTTCTCCACATCCTCACCAATGTTTCACATTCTGACAGATGTGAGGTGGTATCTCAGTATGGTTTTGACTTGTATTTCCCTGATGATGAGTGATGTTGAGCACTTTTTCATGTGTCTGTTGGCCATTTGTATGTCTTCTTTTTGAGTCCACATTCTTTTTTTTTAAGATTTTATCCATTTATTTGACAGAGAGAGATCACAAGCAGGCAGAGAGAGAGAGGGAAGCAGGCTCCCCACTGTGCAGAGAGCCAGATGCCGGGCTCTATCCCAGGACCCTGAGATCATGACCTGAGCTGAAGGCAGAGGCCCAACCCACTGAGCCACCCAGGTCCCCCTGAGTCCACATTCTTAATCTTTAAATCATTAGACTAAATATCCACCACATACTCCTAAACTGGCAGATCTAAGGGCCTGTGGAAACTTTCAGAGAGTGACTCTTGTTCTTGCTTCCATCCTGAATGCTAGATGTATTATTCTTGACCACATGATTTGTGCTCCCATTAGATCTTCAAGACTTGGTTCAAGTGATGCCTCCTGGATAAAGCTTTCCCTGGCCTTACCAGTAGAAGTGGTCATTCCTCTGTACTCTCGAGGGTTCACCATCTGCCTTGTTGAAAGGTTCGTGCTTACATGCTTGCCTTCCTAACGAGACTAAGCAGCTTGAAGGCAAGGGTTCCACTATATTCTTCTCAAAAACTCTAGCACTGACATGATTCCTGGTGGCATAGATGCTTAATAGATATTCATTACGTGGAATTGTCTGGAGATGGGTGAGCTGCTGTGGGGTGAAGTGGGAGAGGATGTTGCTGGAAAAAGCTTGAAAATACTTGTATTAGAGGTTCTCCATGAACATGTAATCAATCTCCACCCCCCCCCCCGAGCCTGCTGTGAAATGCTTATGAGCATTTACTACAAACCAGACATTGTCCTAAATTCTTCTCATGTATACTATTTAGTTTTCACAACAACCTCTATGAGGTTGATATCTAGATACTTTACAGATGAGGCAACTGAGGCTAAGAGAGGCTCATTAATTGGTCCAAGGTCATACAGCAAGTACGTGTGGGCCAGAACACCAGAACCCACATTCCTTACTACTTCATTACACTTTATTCCTACATAGGCACTTAAATTTCCACCATCAAGAGGCTTATAATCCTGAGTCCTATTCTCCAGGGAGATGGCCTCATCACCCACTCTATGAAGTTATAGTTACAGTTGATGAGTTTAGGCTTAAGTCTCCCAACAGCCCCCTCCTCATCTGCCTTGGTCCTTCAGTGCAGCTGGAGAGGAAATGGCTTGGTGGGAGAGAATCAGGCAGCACTGACCCATACAGGCCTCCGGGCCTGCCCAGCTCAGAGCATCACATGGGGGTGAACATTTTCTCTAGCTTTTATTTTTTTCCCCTAACATTTCCCTAGTTTTAAGGCTCCCCTTCACACTGTCTTGCAATTCTTAAGGAACGAACGGAGAATATATTCCAAGACAGAAGTTACTTTTTTTTTTCCAAAAAATAAGGAATAATAAACCAATAAAAAATCCGTCAACGGTGGTGTTTCTGGTTTGGCAGCTATACACCCACACAGACACTGGGTTTTTTTTCGTGGACGTAGAGTAATTTAAGTGTAGACACCGCAGGCGATAAATTGCACAAAGAAAACCCTGTCCATAATTCTGAGTTAATAACAATGGTCAGTGTTTGATGTTGATACAAATGAGGCCAAGGAAGAAAAAGCCACATTCATGGGCTGTTGGAGTGTCGGGCGTCTAAATGATTGGCTCAAGGAACATAACACATTTCAGTTCTGGTGGGACAAGCGGGGTTCTATCTTACCGAGAACAAAATAAGTCCTGCAATAATTTAAAAATATATATTTGCGGCCCATATGCGTTTAAATATATAATCTAATTATTTATTTCACATCTAATTAAAGAGTAAGTGGGAACTCAGGCTTAGAGCTAAGAACACTACGGTGTTCTGCTCTTTGGAAAAACTGAGCTAACACCAAGGCAACTCAACCCCTCCAACATTGCACGCTGCATTAACATTTCATAGAAGTCAAATTCCTCTCTAGCCCATTTCCTTGTCTGTAAAATAAGGAAATTGGATAATACAATATCATAATCTCGTTCCAGTTCCTGACGGTTATGTTTTCTTTTCCTAGCACCTGAATTTGGAATAGTCCTGGATTTGAATCTCAACGTGGCAAGTTACTTTAATTTCAGAGCATCAGAATTTTTTTTCTCTGTGAAAAGTACATGATAATTTACAAAAATACATTTAGAAATTTTTAATTAAAAATGCTGAAACATACAGAAAATTTTAAAAATGCATTTTGAACTTTTGTATACTCACCACTCAGATTCAGCAATTATTTTCATTTTGCTGTATTTGTTTTACTCTGTGTTCTTTATGGAACCATTTAAGGTAAAGTATGGAAATCAGGACACTTGATCCCTAAACACTTCTGCATGCATCTCAAAACACTGAAAGGGTTTCCTCCATAAGTAGAGTACCATTATCACACTTAACAAAGTTAATAAACAATTCCCTGACATCATGTTCATGATACCCAATCCATGTTCAGATTTCTCCATTTATCTCAAAATTTTACTTTATACATTAGTTTCTTTCAACCAGGCTTCAATTAAGAGCCAGGCACTGAATTTGGTTGTTACATCTGCCCATAAAGTCTCCTTATAAAATAAATTTTTTTGAAGTATAGTATATACATAGAAAAAAGCACAAATTTAAATTTTATGGCTAGAAGCATTTTCACCTAGTTGAACAGATCCACAAAACCTCTACCCAGATCCAGAAACAGATATGATACACCCCAGAAACCCTTTAGTGCTCTCTTCCATTTATAGCCCTCCAATGATAAACACTACCCAGACTTGTAATACCATAGATTAGTTGTACCCGTTCGGAAGACTATATAAATGAAAACAGGTAATACATCTTCTCTTATGTCGGGCTTATGTCACTCATTCTGTTGCTGAGATATATCGTGTTGTTACATACAGCAGTTTTTGTGTGTGTATGAGCTGGGGTAATTTTTCATTTTCCATCAGGCTCTCCTATTACATGAAGAGACTACAAACGATTTTTGCTCATGCTGATGAGCATCTGGCCTGTCTCCACTTCGGGGCTATTACAAATAGTGCTCCTATGAGCATTCTTGTGTAGGTCTTTTTCTAGGATGGCGTATGTGTATGTTCAGCTGTAGATGATACCGCCAAAGAGTTTCGCAGAGTAACTGTTTTCGTCTTCTTCCTTGGAGATTTGTATTATAAATGTGATAGAACGTCTTTGACCTCTGTATCTATCACTTCCTCTTAAATCCTCTTAACCTCTATACTAACTTCTTATTGATTGAAAAAATACTCGTTTCCCATTTCTCTTAAAGCATTTATCTGCTCTCACATTGCATCTAGATGAGTAAGTATGCGTGCATGTTTGATGTAAAACAATAACATTTATTTTGCTTACAAATCTGTAATTCAAGTAGGGTTTGCCATTAGGGAACTTTTTAAAAAACGGATTTTGTAGAGTAGAATAGACTTAGATATACATAAAAGTTGGGAAGACAGTACAGAGCAATCTGATACATCCCACATCCAGTTTCCCTTATCAACATTTTATATTAGTATAGTGTATTTGTCACAGTTAATGAGTCAATATTGATACATTATTATTAATGAAGGTATTGACCTTCCCTAATTTTTTATCTGCATCTTTTTTTTTTCTGTTTGAGGATAACATCCAGGATGCCACATTACATTTAGTCTTCACATCTCCTTATGCTCCTTTTGGGTCCAACAGTTTCACTGACTTCTCTTGCTGTTGATGACTTTGACAGTTTTGAGAACTGTTCAGATGGTTTTAAGAATGTCTCTCCATCGGAATTTGTCTGATGTTTTTCTCATTAGAATACAGTTATGGGTTTTTGAGATAGAGATCACAGATGTAAACTGCTATTTTCATTTCATCAAACCAAAGGTGCATACTATCAACATGACTTAGCATTTTGGATATTGGCCCTGATCATCTGGCTGAGGTAGCGGTGTGTGTCATATTTCTCCACTGTGAAATTTCTATGCTCTTCCCGCCCCTTTTCATACAGTACTCTTCTGAATGCAGTCACTGTGCAAAGCCTACATTTAAGGAGTGGAGAGTTATGTTCCACACCTCTGTAAGGGCAGAAAATCTACATAAATCACTTTAAATTCTTCTGCATGGGAGATTCCTCCTCTCCCCATTCATTTATTTGTCCAATAATTTATTTAAGTCAGTATGAACTCATGGATATTGTATACTTTGGTTATAATCTAATACCAGTTTGTTTATGTATTGCTGAAATTATTTCAGCTTTGGCCATTAGGAGCTCTTTCAGTTTGCTCCTATGTTCTTTTATTTAACATATCCCCTAATTGTGGCTTCAGTTTTGTTTTGTTTTGAGCACTTCTTTTCTGGCACGATCTATCTTACGTCCAGTCCTAGAATCCTCCCATTTCTCTAAGAGCCTTAGCTCCCTTTTATTGGGGAGTGGTATTAGAAACCAAGATCTGGGCACTAGGTGTGTTCATTGCTACTGTGGTGTCATCTCTTCTAGGCTTCCCTGCTAACAGCAAGGAAATATGTGCTTATATACAAACATGTCTATTTACATGTTAATATATTTCTATGTATATATCCATCTGTATCAAGTGAACTTATCTATATTAGACTAAACATTTGTTCATACAGATGTCTCTAACTCTAATCCATTGACACAGGATCATTATAGTTTTCTTCATTGCCTGTCTGTAATCACCCATTTCAGCCACAAGAAATCTGTCTCTACAGATCCATTGTTCAATTCTACTCTACAACTCTACAGATCCATTGTTCAATTCCAATACACATGTACAGTGACTTCGGAATTGTTAACTCAGACTCCTACGGGAAACAACTTTGTTAACTTCATTACAGTTCTTATGTGTGGTTCCTTTCGCCTTTTGTTGCACAGACTCATTTCCAAATCTCCTTAGGTCAGCACCTTTCCCCCATCACCTTCAGGAGGTTGACTCATTCATTCATCACTATCTGTATTCCATCTTGGGATCCTCCAATTTTCTAAATAATTTTTAGAAATGTTCATGCAGGGTGCCTGGGTGGCTCAGTTGGCTGGGTGTCTACCTTTGGCTGGTCATGATCCCAGAGTCCCAGGATCAAGTCCCATGTCAGGCTCTCTGTTCAGTGGGGAGTTTGCTTCTCCCTCTGATTCTCCCCACTCTCGTGTTTTCTCTCTCTCATTCTCTCTCTGTCTCAAATAAATAAATAAAATCTTTTTTTAAAAGAAATGTTCATGCATTAAGGCTCACTCTGTATGTTATAAAATTCTATGGATTTTACCCTCTAGTCCCATCCACATCATTGCAAATGGCAAGATACCATCTTCTAATGTTTGCATAATATTCCATTGTATATATACCACAACTTCTTTATCCATTCATCTGTTGATTGACATCTAGGCTCTTTCCATAGTTTGGCTACTGTGGACAATGCTGCTTTTATAAGCATTGGGGTGCACGTGATTAAGTCAGTAAGAGAGTGACAATTATCATATGATCTCACTAATTTGAGGAATTTGAGAAACGAGAGGATCACAGGGAAGGGAGGGAAAAATGAAACAAGATGAAACCAGAGAGGGAGACAAACTTTAAAAGACTCTTGGTCTCAGGAAACAAACCGAGGGTTGCTGGAGTGGAGAGGGATGGGAGGAATGAGGTGGTGGGGTAATGGACACTGGGGAGAGTATGTGCTATCATGAGTGCTATGAATTGTGTAAGACTGAAGAATCACAGAAATTTACCCCTGAAACAAATAATATTTTATGTTAATAAAAAATATATTGGTTTTATCAATGCAAATGTCATATATCCACTATTTCAGTATCATACAGCATAATTTCGCCATCCATAACCCCTCCACCCCCATGGCTTCACCTGTTCAACCTTCCATCCCCTCTTCTTCCCTGAACTCCTAACCACTGAACTGGACTGCAAGATATGACTGTGTTTAGCTTTGTAAGAAACTGCAAAACTGTCTTCTAAAGTGATTATAGCATTTTGAATTTCCAGCAGCAACAAATGAGAGTTCCTGTTACTCTACCTTCTCCCCAGCAATTAGTATTATCAGTCTTTAGTATTTTAGCCATTGTAATGAAAGGGGACAATGCTATTTCACTGTTGTTTAATGTGTATTATCCTAATAATAAGTGATATTGAGAATTTTTCATATGCTTATTTAATATGTATATATATCTTTTGGTACAGTACTTGTTTAAATCTTTTGCCTATTTCTTTCTCTTTGTAGGGTAAAGGTGTTTTCTTGCTGTCAAATTTTTAAAGTTCTTCATATATTTTACATGCAAATCAGGTAAGCATTTTGCAAAAATTTTCTTCCAAACTATGATTTTTCATTCTCCTAACAGTGTCCTTTGTGGAGCAGAAGTTTTTAATTTCAATAAAGTTCAACTGATCTTTTTTTTTTTCTTTTGTGGATCATGTTTTTGTTATGTTGAGAAAAGCATCCCCAAAACTAAGGTCATGTACTTTTTTTTTTTCCTTGTCTCAGAAGTTTAATAGTTTTACATTTCACATTCAGGTCTATGATCCACTTTGAATTAAATTCTGTGTAAGATGTAAGGTTTGTGCCTAGGCTCAATTTTCTGCATATGAACATCCAATTGTCCCAGTACCATTTGTTGAAAGGACTATTCTTTCTCCATTGAATTGTCTTTGCACTTTTGTCAAAAGTCAGTTAACTATATTTCAATAGATCTATTGCTGTTTTTTTTAATTCTGTTCTGTTAGTTCATATGTCTGTTATTTCACCAATGCCATGCTGTCTTGATTACTGTAGCTTTATAGCGGGTCTTGAAATTGGATAGTGTGATTCTTCCAAGTTCATTCTTCAGGATTGACAGTATTTATTTTGAAATTAGTTCTTTTATTTCAAAATTGTTCCCTGAGTTCTTTGTCCCTCCTTTCACATTCCATTTTTCTCCAGTCAGCTAATTTCCAAGTTTTTAAAATTCAAATTTATGTTGTACTTTTATAGTTTATAAGACCTTAAATTTGTGTGGCTAGTTTTGAACTATTTACAGTTTTCATCTGTTTTGTGGATACCTCTTCCTTGCTTGTTTTCGTTGTTTCTAGAAGGGCTATTACACTTCTTACTCTTTTTTATTTTTCTTGTGAAAAAACATTTTGTATGTGCTTCAACCATAATCTTTTTGGTTGCTTATTTCTTAAATGAAAGAAATTCCTGTAGTTTTATGAGGGAGGGATGGGAAGTGATAGCTTTTTTAGCTTCAAGAGTCTAGAGTTCATTCTTTGTTTTTTTGCACAAACTAATGAAAAACATGGCCTTGGATTTTCTAAAACCTAACTGTTCTGGTGATTTCTAACACTTTCATCAAGAAGTTCTCTTTTCATTTCTACTATTGTTCCTGTTCTGATCTACTACACTCAGGAGTTTCTTATCAATGCTAGGCCTTTCTTTGAAAAAGAGCCCTGTTTTTGTTAGTTTGAAGAATTTATAGAGCCTGGAATACTCCAAGTACTAGCAGTCATTATCACATCATGGTTCCTTTGTACTTACCATGAATTGGAGCTAATCCAACTCCCTTCCATTTTTGGCAGCTTTTCTCAGGTTGGCCACTGCATTTTCCAATGAGTATGTATTGGTTATTTAAGCCATCTCCTGTTCTCAGAGTCATAAGAATTTCAGTTGGCTTCCTTCTGCTTTGTCCCACACAGATGAGATAACACAACAGTCTTGTAACCACTAGTTGTTTTCCCTGCCTACTTTTATTGGGAATGCAGAGGTTTACTAAGATACTGTGTCAACCATTTTATTATAGATGTTGTGTATGTCTTTGGTTTTGCTATCCTAGTTGTTCAGCATTTTTTAATTTGGGAGAGGCTTTTCAAATATTAAGCCAACCTGGTCTTCTTTCAATAATCCAAACTTGGTTAAACTGCTAGAACTTGTACAGGAATTCAGTAAAGTGTCAGGATATAAAATCAATGCACGGAAATCAGTTGCATTTCCACACACCAACAACAAGAGAGAAGAAAGAGAAATTAAGGAGTCAATCCCATTTACAATTGCATCCAAAACCATAAGATACCTAGGAATAAACCTAACCAAAGAGGCAAAGAATCTATACTCAGAAAACTATAAAGTACTCATGAAAGGAATTGAGGAAGACACAAAGAAATGGAAAAATGTTCCATGCTCATGGCCTGGAAGAACAAATATTGTGAAAATGTCTGTGCTACCTAAAGCTATCTACACATTTAATGCAATGCCTATCAAAATCCCATCCATTTTTTTCAAAGAAATGGAACAAATAATCCTAAAATTTATATGGACACAGAAAAGATCTTGAATAGCCAAAGGAATATATGAAAAGAAAGCCAAAGTTGGTGGCATCACAATTCCAGACTTCAAGCTCTATTACAAAGCTGTCATCATCAAGACTGTATGGTACTGGCACAAAAAGAGACACATAGATCAATGGAACAAAATAGAGAGCCCAGAAATAGACCCTCAACTCTACGGTCAACTAATCTTAGACAAAGCAGGAAAGAATGTCCAATGGAAAAAAGACAGCCTCTTCAACAAATGGTGTTGGGAAAATTAGACAGCCACATGCAGAAAAATGAAATTGGACCATTTCCTTACACCACACATGAGAACAGAGTCAAAATGGATGAAGGACCTCAATGTGAGAAAGAAATCCATCAAAATCCTTGAGGAGAACACAGGCAGCAACCTCTTTGACCTCAGCCGCAGAAACTTCTTCCTAGGAACATCGCCAAAGGCAAGGGAAATAAGGACAAAAATGAACTATTGGGACTTCATCAAGATCAAAAGCTTTTGCACAGCAAAGGAAACAGTTAACAAAACCAAAAGACAACTGACAGAATGGGAGAAGGTATTTGCAAATGACATATAAGATAAAGGGCTAGTATCCAAAATCTATAAAAAGCTTAGCAAACTCCACACCCAAAAAACAAAGAATCCAATCAAGAAATGGGCAGAGGTCATGAACAGACATTTCTGCAAAGAAAACATCCAGATGGCCAACAGACACATGAAAAAGTGCTCCACATCACTGGGCATCAGGGAAATACAAATCAAAACCACAATGAGATACCACTTCACACCAGTCAGAATGGCTAAAATCCAGGAAATGACAGATGCTGGTGAGGATACGGAGAAAGGGGAACCCTCCTGCACTGTTGGTGGGAATGCAAGCTGGTGCAACCACTCTGGAAAACTGCATAAAGAACCTTACGACCCAACAATTGCACTACTGGGTATTTACCCTAAAGATACAAACGTAGTGATCCGAAGGGGCACATGCACCTGAATGTTTATAGCGGCAATGTCCACAATAGGCAAGTTATGGAAAGAACCTAGATGTCCATCAACAGATGAATGGATAAAGAAGAAGTGGTATATATATACAATGGAATACTATGCAGCCATCAAAAGAAATGAAATCTTGCCATTTGCAACGATGTGGATAGAACTAGAGGGTATTATGCTTAGCAAAAAAAGTCAATGGGAGAAAGACAACCATCATATGATCTCCCTGATATGAGGAAGTGGAGATGCAATGGGGGGGATGTTGCGGGGTAGGAAAAGAATAAATGAAACAAGATGGGGTCAGGAGGGAGACAAACCATAAGAGACTCTTAATGTCACAAAACAAACTGAGGGGGCCGGGGGGGAGGGAGTAAGGAGAGGGTGGTGAGGTTATGGACATTGGGGAGGGTATGTGCTATATGGTGAGTGCTGTGAAGTGTGTAAACCTGGCTATTCACAGACCTGTACCCCTGGGGCCAATAATACATTATATGTTTATTAAAAAATTTAAAAAATAAATAAAAATAATCCAACCTTGATTGTATATATCTTTTTCATGTACTACTAGATTCACTGTGCTAATATTTTGTTCCAAACTTCATATAAATATTCATGAAATATGTTGGTTTATCATTTTTCTTGAAATGTTCTTGTTGGATTTTGCTATAAAAATTATATTATCAAAAAAATTATATTGTCTACCCCACCACCTGCTCTGGCCTCAGGAGGACTGCCCACCCCCCACCCTGCTGGCCACTGCCTCACAGGCCTGGGGGACATTCCTCTCCCTGGTAGGAGGTGAGACCCTGTAATGCCCGACTTCGGCTTGGGTCCCGCTGCTCATGACCATAGAGCTCAAGTAGCCAGTGCCCTGCTTGACAGTCACACAAGAGTCTCCCACTCTCTGGTTGGGAGAAAAAAAAATTATATTGTCCAAATGACAAACATCTTTTTTTTTATAGAATGAATTTATGTTAAGTTGATATTATTTATTCCTTAAAACTTTGGTAGAATTCACTAGTGAAGCCATCTGAGTCTTGATTGTTGAGGTGGAATGTTTTAATTAAAGATTTAATTTCTTTAATAGATATAGGACTATATAGACTTTCTATCCCTCCTTGCTTCAGTTTTCAATTCCACTTAATCTTTAAAATCACTGAACAAACGTTCTTCAAAATCTACTCTTATTATCACTTTAACCTGTAAAATTCGTAGATATGTTCTCCTTTTTATCCTTCATATAGGCAATTTGGTCTTCTTTCTTTTCTGTTTTCTGATCAGTCTTGCTAGTTTTTGTGATTTTATTGTGTCAAGAATGAAAATTTGGCTTTTCAGAGTTCTTAAACATTATATATATGATTCTAGTTCATATACTTCTGCTCTTCCTGATTTCTCCCTTTTACTTTGTTCTTTTTCTAGTTTCTTGAGATGGATACTTCCATCAAGATTTTATCCGGGTGATGGGTATTAAGGAGAGCACGTGTGTTGAGGAGCATTGGGTGTTACAAGCAACTAATGAATCCTTGAACACTATATCTAAAACTAATGACGTATTATATGTTGGCTAAATGAATATAATAAAAAAAAGAAAAAAATTATCCTTATTTCTTTTAAAATATATGACATATGACATATGTCATAAATTGAATGATGTAACTTAAAGGCTATCCATTTTCTTCTTTTTTTAAAAATTAACATATAACGTATTATTTGTCTGAGGGGTACAGGTCTGTGAATCGTCAGGCTTACAAACTTCATAGCACTCCCCATAGCACATACCCTCCCGAATGTCTATAACCCAGCCACCCTATCCCTTACTCCTCACCCCAGTCTTATTGACTTGAATATTTCTGTTGTGGCCAGAGAAAATACTCCATATGATTTCAACCATTTGATATTTTTGAGACCTGCTTTGTAGACCAGTGCTTAATAAAAGTTTCATACCTGCTTAAAATGCTTATTCTACATTTTTCTGGTTGCAGTATTTTCTAAGTATCAGGTCAGGTTTGCAAACTTTGTCATATTGTTCTATATTGTTACTAATAGTATTTCATATTGTTACTAATATTATAATACTCCAGATTATTACTAATGATTTTATCTCCTTATCCCATTAATTATAAGAACAGTATCTTAACTATGAATATATACTTGTCTATCCTCCTAATTCTGTCAATATTTGCTTTATGTATTGCTAGGCTATATTTTTACACATACAAATACAGATTCCTTTCTGGTGTATTTATTTCTTTGTCATTTTGAAATAGCCCTCTTTCTCTCCAATAATTTTTTTAAAGGTTATTTTATGATAGACTTAGTACCTAGGTCACTCAGGCAATTAAGCATCTGCCTTCAGCTCAGGTCATAATCCCAATGTCATGGGATTGAGCTCCACATTGGAGCTCCCTGCTCAACAGGGCTTCCTGCTCTGGTCTTCCACTCAAATCAGTTTCTCTCTCACTAGTTCTAATTCTTTCACTAGTTTTGTGTGCGCTCTCTCTCTTTCTCAAGTAAATAATCTTAAAAAAATAAAAGTCTATTTTAATGTAGTATTAATAAAGCCATACCATCCTTCTTTTGGTTAGCATTTTCATGGTATCTTTTCCATCCTTTTACTTTCAATTTTTCTCTATCTTTTTGTTTGATGTTTGTCTTCGTAAGAAGCATATAATTATTGTTTGTTTTTTATCCATTCCATCTTTTAAGTGGAGGATTAATCCATTTACATACACAATAATTATGATATTTTTGTGTTTAAGATCATCATCTTACTATTTGTTTTCTCTTTGTCTCATTTGTTCAATGTTCCTTTTTCATTCCTTTATCCCTTATTTGAATTAACTATATTTTTCTTTGTATCATTCTATGTCCTTACTCCCTCTATTAGGTTATTACATTGTTTAAACTGTTCTTTTTAGAGGTTATCCTACAGGTTGCAACATGCATCCTTGATTTAATAAGGCAATAAACATTTATGCTATTACCATTTCCTGGACAATTCAAAGATCTTAGAACACTTATAATACTCCATTGACCCTCCCAACTTTTTGCTACTGTTACTGTTTCTATCTTAAGCGTCTTTTAATCTACAACAGTCAGCTCCCATCTCATTCATGACATTTTTGAAGAGATCAAGGCAGTTGTCTTGTAGAATGTTCCATCTATAGGATTTACTTGTTCCTCTTGGTTTCATTTAACTTGGTCCTCTATCCTGTCTACTCTCCAAAACCAAAATTAGCTAAATTAGATGTAGGGGAGACATACTTAGCAACAACACTTTAAAGCCAATGTTTTAAATTATGTATTGTCATATCAAGGACACAGTAATTCTAACACTGAAAAATTGTTGTATGGATTAAATGAGATATCATATGTCAAGTGTCTATGATACTATCTGATACACAGTAGGTAAAGAGCAGAATTTCTCAACCTCAGCACTGTTAACACTCTGGACCCAGTAATTTTCTGTTTTGGGAGCTGTCCTGTGCATTGTAGGATGTCCTGTGCTTCAGCAGCATTCCTGACCTCTACCCATTATATACCAGCAGCATATTCCTGTTGTCAACAACCAAAAATATCTCAAGACATTGCCAAGTGTCCCCTGGGTGGGGGGTGGGAGAAATTGGTTCCAGTTCAGAACCATTAGTATAGAACAAAACCCCAAGTATTTGATAAATATTCCACAAGTACTTATTATCATGCCTTGTGCAAAGCTTTGAGATTAAGACCTAATGAAACATGATTTCTGACTTCAACATACTCATGGTTTTGGAGAGAGACAATAGGCAAATAGGGAAATAACAGGCGACATGATAGCGCTGTGATAAGGACAATCATTGTTGTATGTGAGGAGAGGCATGCAACTTAGTCTGCAGCAGAGGCCCTTTCATGGAATAATGGAGAACTGATTGGAGACCTGAGGGACAGATTTCTCTCCCCTTTCCCAAGAAGGCTCAAGAGATCAAATGAATAAAGACCATTCATAATGAAAATCAATACTTCAGAAATGAATTATCAAAACCCATATAATTTCCAGCCTCTATTTCAGAGTATGATCAATAAAGATAAATCTACTACCAAATATAGAGATACCAGTGAGGTAAGTCAGGAGTGGGAGCTACAGATGACACCATTGGCCATCTACTTCTTCCATTGTTAGCCACAGATACATTCTGTTTTCCCCTTCTATAACTCTCAGTCTGTCTGGGGACACAATGGATAAGCAACACCAGATTAACACATCAGGATAATGTCACACACACCCTCTCTCGTTGACATTGGAAAGCCTTAACTAAGGGGGCCCATCCAACTGTGCGTACTGGTCCAGCCACCTATACTTTCATTCTCCTTCCTGCCCAAGTACTTCTTTAAATCACTTGCAGTATAAATCAGAGACAGGTTACCTGTTCGCTCATTCTGTGTCCTTTACTTCCTGGGCATACAGCGTAATTACCTTTCCCAGCCTCCTCTGCAGCATACTGTGGCCATGTGAACAATTCCTAATCCAGGGTATGTAACAGTGGAAGTCATATGTACTCTTTCCAGGTCTGGCCCCTAGAAACCTCCCATGTGCAATCCTTCATGCTGTTTTCCCTTCCAGTGGTTTGATTCAGACACACATTGGTTCCCTGGTAGCCACTGTTAAAAGATGGCAGAGCCGAGGAGTGAAAGGAGCCTGTGTTCCTGAGTCTCCCCTTGGAGGAAGAGAGGCCCAGCAACCAAGAACGCCCTTCCTGGGATGGATATGAACGAGAAGTCAACTTCTGCATTCAGCCGTGAGAGCTGAGGGTTTATCTAGTACAACAGTGAGCGTTTGCCTCCTATTACACAAAAGTGGAGAAAGCCAGGTTTACCCTGTGACCGCAAGCCGCTCAGTCCGACAGACGCGCACGGGATTTCTGCTGTGTTCACCAACCCGAAGAAAAGCGCCTTTTTGCCAGCATATTTTGCTGATATTCCCCAGAGTTAAGTGGGTATGTGAGAGGCTATTTGCAGGGCCATTGCTAAAGATCACACTTCATCTAATGTCCGCAGCACAGAAATATGAAAGGCCGTGGGCTTTGATGTCAGACAGATGTGGCTTTGAATCTTGGCTCCCCACCCCCCACCCGACAATTCTTTGGCTTCAACTCCCTGGGCCTCTGTTTCTTCATCTGCAAAATGAGGGTAATAACACCTCACAGGAATTTAGTGGGGATAAAACAACAGATAGCATATAAAACATCGGCATAGTTCCAAGCATGTCCAAGGTACTCAATGATCAATCAGTTCCCTTCCAACAATCATGAAATGAATAAATTAGGAGCTTATTTACCTTTCTAATCAGAAGACTAAGCAAGACGTGGCCTTTTCACAAAGAACTATATATTTACTCTTTCATAGAAATGTTTACTACCTCATACAAAAAGAACCAGGTTCAACAAATACTTTTATTTTTTTCTCTTAGTCTAAATAAGGAGCATTTAGGTTTCAAGCAACTTAAAAATATAAGCATAAACTGAGGCAGCATTCATTATTTTTAGAACTCTTTTCCTTTATAAGAAATAAATGTCATATTTTTAAACCAACAGAAGAAACATACACTGACCTTTGACCCAGATGGAGAGCAATAAAGGAGAGGGTTCACACAAAGCAGGGGGAGTACTGGGCTCTGCTGGGTAATACCCATGTCGCCCAGATGCAATGAGTCCAAGGGCAAAGGTGGCAGATGACAAAGCCAACATGTTGGTGGCAGGCCCTCCACCTGACCCACGCCCATCTCTGTAGATGGGATTTGGCGACAGCACAGGTAACTCGAGCAGGATCCTTCTTAGGGAGGCTGCTGGAGCAGTGAGTTGTGGCAGCCCTGCACCCCAACTGCAGGAGAAAGAGGCTGAAATGTCAGGCCAACCAGGATGCAGAGGGAAATGTGGAAGAGAACCGCCCACCGGCATGACTAAGTGCTCTTGGGGACAGGCCCCACTTAGAGGGCAGGAAGCAAATATCCAGATGTTATGAGCTGCCAGATGTGATTAACTGAGGAAAGGTGAAGCTGCCCACTTAACCATCTAAGCAGCAGCCCCATCCGAGTGACCCAAGAGTTTTCTGCAAAAGCATTAATCATCACAACAAATGGAGGCTCCATCCATCTCCATCCCCACTGTCTTCGTCTCTCCCTCTGATAGAATAGCAGCCTATTTTTAAACCCTGGCACTACATTCTCTTGTGGAAACATGTGGGCTTCCTGACAGGCTGATGCTCAGAAGAGATGCAGGCACACTGAAGGTCCTGCCCACTCTCCCATCCTTGCTCTCCCGTGAGGGGCGGGGGCGGCTCTGGGAGGAGGGGGCAGTGAAATAGCGAGTATCCAATAATGGCCTCCATGACAGCGAAACCCACTGCTGGCTTCTGCCGTCTGCAAAAGGGATGAGGCTTGGGCAAGGACCAGCGCCATGTACAGATATCGACAGCAACAGCTCAAGCCTGGAAAGAAGAAAAATAAACCCCAGGTGCCAATTCTAGCATCTTTTAAAGAAAAGGAGTTTAAAAAAATAAAATAAAATAAAGAGAAAGAGTTTAAAAGGATCTCTGTGTCTCTCTAACATGTATCTAATATGCTTTAAATAAAAGAGCAAACATTTCATTAAGCATTGGAGACTTTTTTGGCAAGATCCCAATGAAGTCAATTTACCAAAAAAAAAAAAAAAAAAAAAGATGACTTTTCAAGAAAGGAGGTTGTATTATACTTACAATCGCTCCAGCTGCTTCAAATCCTGGAAGGCGCCTCTCTCGATGACGCTGACCTGGTTGTCTTCCAGATGCCTAGAACCAAAGAAGCAGCAGTGGTCAAGGACAAGGGGCCTGAAGGGTCTTCGTGTGAGGCTCCTGGCCTAGCAGGCAGGGTCACTCAGCCCCTCCCACAACACTCTGCCCCACCCCCCAACCCCAGCCCGGATCAGTCTGGTGGGACAAGATAATTCACATGCCAGCTTGGTGTCACGGTAACCAGGGTTTCGCCGCCTGCACACTTCTACCTGACAGATTGGTTTCCATGCCTCTATTTTAAGAATGTTCTCAGCAAATGTCCCCCCAAGCACTGCAGGATGTTGCACAGAAAAAGAAGAGGTAAAAGCTGCTTCTTATAAAAACCACACAGATATTCAGCATCTCTTCCCTTGGAGCTCCCTCCTCTAGGGATGTAAAAATACTTCATTAAAGAGGGCCTTCTCTGTGTACTCTGTCTGTGGGTCACCTAGTAGAAAGGGTGACCTTACTGTTGGACAACAGCCTATGCCAGGAACTCTCCTCACCCAGGGTCTGGCTATTCCCAACGTGAGGGTGATGGTCACAAAAGCTAGTCCATCCACAGACTCCGCTGGCCTCCAAAGTCTTCCATGCAGATGATTAAAAACCTCAACACTTTGCCTAAATGAGGCTGATTCAAGGATGTAGCATATCCTAAGAATTGAGTATACAATGAAACATTTGTTTCCCTAACTTAAACACACACACACACACACACACACACACACACACAAAATGGCAGCTTAAATTGGATTAGCTTTAGGCTAAGGGAAGCAATGAGGGAAGGAAAGCAATGAGGCTGCCCAGTTTTCATCCAGGACAAATCCTGCTGGCTGAATGAGATTTAGGGAGATGCAGCTGTGTTTGGAAGATGTGTCTTTGGAAGGTGGAATTTAGGAAGGGCTGTGGGTGCCCCTGGATTAGGCAGAAGGAGAGGTGCCCCGAGCACCTAAAGGAAAAGCAGAAGGATGGGAGGCAGCTTTAAGGAAGCTTGGCTTTCATCTCAAAATGATTCCATCCATGCCAGCCCCACGTCTCTGAGGCATTTCATAACCTCTGTACTTCTTGGGCTTAACACTGGGGTCCTGGTGTTTATTTCCAAGTTCATCTTCCCCACTATGCCTAAGGACTAAGAGGGTAAGAACTTCTGTTTATTATCACACTCTTCACCCTAACACCGTTGCCTAGCGCAGCAGCCACTTAATAAAGGCTTTTCAATAATAAAAACCTAAAGATGCCTTGGGGCCACAAACCATATGATTTTTCTATCAAGGAAAAGGCTAGTCTAGGACATATGAAGTGTCTGACTCAGACTACCCAAGTGATAAGGGATTTTGTTTGGGTTCAATGACATTTTACATTTTTGGTGAGTTTTTTGCAAACAAATAAAAATCAGTATCACACACACATACATACACACACATACACACACCCATATCACAAAAGAAACTCCTTTTGAAAACTCAGCTCCTATATTTCTAAATACCAACAACTTGGTGGGAACTGAGTATGGGGTCAGGCAAGGCACAAGAGCCCCCCAGGCTGCCTCAGTCCTCACCCACTCCAGTTCATACATTCATGTTGCTCTGGCCCCTTACAGTCTTCTCACTTAACAGGTATGGACACCATGAAGCAGGGAGGCTAAGAGACTTGCCCAGGAAGAAATTATTTGGATAAAGCGACACTGTCATCTAGAACAGGCTCTCTAACCCCCAGTGTAGTGTGCTTGTCAAATCTGGTGTAAAACCCTTGTCTTGCTTTCTTACCAGCTGATGGTGTGACACTGGGTTATTCAGTCAACCTCTCAGGGACTCTGTTTCCTCATTTGTAGAATTTTTAAAAAACATCTTATTATAAGGGTAAAAATGAAATAAAGTATTTAAATGATCTAGTCCAGGATCTGGAGTACAATCAGAGGCTTAATAAACGTTCTTTTTCCTTCCCTTGTCTTTCTCTCTATTCTGCCATATGGCAAGAAGGGCCTTGGAATGCCAACAGACTCACACTAGCACATCTCGCTAAACAGGGAACCAGTTCAATATTAGTGACTGGGGATTTGTTTAGCTGGGTTTTTACTATCAATCAATCCTCAGTGCTTGTTGTCATAAGTTGCCAATTATAACAAAGAGAACACTAGAGTGACTGAGTGTGATATTCTTGCTGGGTTTCTGAAGGAGTTTAACTGCAACCTCTGATGAATCTTTTAGTTCTGTACTAATTAACCTAACACTACTAGCTTCTTTTAGAAAGAAGAGCCAAAAAACGCAAACACATCTGTATTAGATATCTGCCCCTTTTCCATTTTGCTCAGGCTCAGGGAGGCTAATTTTTATCACTTCGAAAAGCTTCTCGGACTCTGGTTTCCAGCTGAACCAGCCAATGGAAGGAACCAGCAGAAAATGAGAGGGTGGGATGGAGGGATATCCCAGGATTTAGGTGGGTGGGAACCTCCTTCCCCGCCAAGTAACTTCAGATTGACTGTGTCCCTTTACCTAAGACCACTGATCCTGCCAGGTAGTTCCTACCTTGGTGGAACCGTTGAGGCCCAGAGGACTGGTGTAGCTCCTTGTTGCTAGCCCCAGGAAACTGCACCACGTCTTCTTGGTTTCTCTTAACTTTGTCCACACCTTCGTAAATAATTCCTTATGTAGCTCTCCTGATTTGTCCTGAGTGAGTGTTATCTCTTTCCTGCTGGAATTCTGGCTGGTAAGGTAACTGGGGTCCCTTTCTAGATCTATTTCCTAGACCTATCAGAGTCTAGCCTAGTACCCTTTCTAGATCTACTTCCTAGACCTATCAGAGTCTGGCTTAGTACCTGACTTTTAAAGGTGCAATAAATAACCAAAATCTGATGAACGAACGAATGAATGAAGCAGCTGGGAACCTTCCATCCAGACTTCCAGGCTGAGATGCAGTGCAGGAGCTTGGGCTAATGCCATTGATATCACTCTCATTCCCCTGACCAGATGCAGGCAGTCAGGGATCCGGGAAAGGTTGGATGCCCAGAAAGGCTGTCCATGGTTTGAGTCTGTTCTGAGTTAGAGACCCACAGACTGTGTTCATTTTCAGCTCTTTAAGCATTGATTTCTTTTTAGTTTTAACACTGGATCAGAATCGGAAATCGCCCCATGTGATGATGGCTGGGGTGGAGGATTAACTCTTTTATTAACCCCATTTGGGATAAAGCTGGCTCCCACATTGTAGGCATAGCAGAATTCTTGCAACAGACTACTAAGAAACGAAATATAATTGATAACATCAGAAGAGATCTTTTCCTACTGTCACGCTGTGGGAGAAAGAATTGTTATGGGCAATTCTTCTATCTTCTCCTTGAATGTACTTTATTTGGGGTAAAATGCCTTGGGATGAGACCAAAGTCCCCCAATCTCCATTTTATCTGCTTTTGCCCATTCACTTGCACTTTATTAAAAGTTCTGCATGGAAATAGGTGGCAAGCTCAAATTATTCAAGACTATTGAGTCTTTCCTGGCTTCACTATAAATTGTAAATAAGAAACAGATATAGGGAATGTGCCAAGGTGTGATGAAAGCTTTTCAAAAAAGATAGTTGTCTAGGTTACTCAGCTAAAAAGAATAGATTGAGGGAAAATATGGTTTAAATGTCTGGATATTTTACTGGTGTGAGAAAGTGTTTCAGCTATCCCACCTAACAGATTCTTTCACAGTAATAAAGGGCCACTTGAATGGGATTGTCTTTGAGTTGATAAGGAAGATAATGAAACACAGTATATTAACAGAGTCTGTAAAGGGGGGGAGGGGGAGTGTTTTGGTGTTGCTTATCAAAATAAGAAGAATGTGCCAATTAAACTAGAGTCAAAGGAATGTTTTGTAGACCATCCAGAGGATATTAATACATCTTTTGTGATTATTTTAAACTTTCTATTTGCAGAGAGCAGATATGGAAACTGGAATTTTTATTAGCCTTTTTGATGTAATGGTAAGAAAATCAAAGGGTTTTCTTTTCTGACTTGGTTAGAAAATGAAGCATTTGGTGAAATTTCTGACTTCAATGAAAGGAAATCTCTCACAGATGCAGGGGGGGAAAATGGAAACAAAGAGAGAAGTTAAATGTTTGTTTTTTAAGCTGTCAAATGACCTGCAATCAGTTTACTGCCTCTATCTTTTCAATAAAAGTTACTCTAAAACGGAGCCACAGAATTCGCTCAACCCATTCCAGTCTCAATTCTGACCCCCATGCGTCTCCTGAGAGCTGCCGGTCATTTGACAGATGTGGGACTACTTAGGGCAAAAAACTCGCCAGAGGGTAGAGGCATCCCCTCCTGCCCCCCGCCAACCTTCCTTCTGAGGATGGTGAGAGGAGTATGAACATGCCACAGCTGGGAAATATATCAAGGAGGAAACATCTGGTATCTGGAGGCCCAACATACAGAACCTAGTGTCCCCACACACTGGTGTTCAGGGAAACTCAGGTAAGCCATTTATTTGCACATCAGGGCTGCATTTATAAGACGGGGCGACTACTGCTTCTTGGTTTTCAAAAATTTCTATAATGCAAATGGATAGCAGCTCTGCACAGAGGTTAGAAAGCACACATTCCGGGTTCTGATTTCTCCTTGCCACGTGAAGCTGGGACAACTTAACTAACTGTGCCTCTGTTTCCTCTGGGCGGACAGGAGTTACTAACCATATAACACAGAGCCTGGTCTGCGAAAGGTACCATATATCCACTGGTTGTCATCACCATTGTTACCACTACCTACTTCTCCATCAGAAAAGCAATGCTATACAAGTAATATTCCACAAGTTGCGGTGAGAATAAACAGACTTCGTGAAAATGTTAAAACCATAGGGCATTAACTGTGCAACCATGAGAGTGAGGAGGACTTCTGACTATTTGTAATGGGTGGAATTATATCCACCCCCCTAAATTCATATACTGATGTCCTAATTCCTCCGCTATCATAATGTGCCCTTATTTGGAGATACTGTCGTCACTGAGGTAATTTAGTTAAAATGGGGTCACTAGGGTGTGCACTAATCTAATACGACTGCTGCCCCTTATGACAAGGGAAAATGTGAACAGAGACGGCACAGAAGGAGGACAATGTGGGAGACTCAGGGAGAAGACAACCATCTAGAAACCAGGGATCCCTGAGGCCACCAGAAGCTAGAAGAGGGACTGGATCAGATCGTCCCCCTCCGCCCTCAAAAGGAACCAACCCCACTGACACCCTGATTTTGGATTTCTGACCTCAGAAACTGTGAGACAATACCTTTTGTTGTTCAAGACACCCACTGTGTGGTTCTTTGTCACAGTGGCCCTCCTGAACTAGGGCTTTACTTACTTACACATGAAAAAACTGAGGCCCAAACAGCTATAGTGATCCGCCCAAAATCACATGGGCAGTTAATTTTGATGCAGGACCAGAACCTGGTACTTCCTCTCCCTACAATAAAATTCTTTGTATTATAACGGGCTCTTAGTAAAAAGAAGGGGATGGCTTCAGATACCAAGACTCTGGCTGCTGCTTCTAGTAGGGATTTGCCATCCACAATTCCCTGACAGAACAAACACCAAGGCAGTGGCCAGATTGCCCGGACGGTGCTCCCAGGCTGGAGCCACACCAATGGGGCAAAATCAGCCTCTGCGTAAAGCAGGAAAGAGGCTCCAACTGCCTCTCTCCTGTACCTCTAAACGCCTCTAAACGCAGATGCCAATGGACAAGCAATGAGACACATTCTTATCACTCACAGACTTAGGAATGGGTGAAGGTGTTCAATATTTAGCAAGGAAACCTGATATTCCTTGCTCCCCTGTTGCATCAATACCTAGCTCCAACTTTGCTACCTGTCTCTGTACAGCTGTGTGTATAGAGCAGGGGCTCTGACCCTGCCTGACTCTCTCCCTCCCTTCTCCTCTCCTCTCCGGTAAGCAACAAGATAAATAACTTTCCTTCTGATACTCTTTTAACACACAGGCTGGAGAAGGAATTATAATCTCTATGAAGAGTAGAATGGTTAGTCAAGCTGGCGTTGCTGTCATCCTAGAAGCTGGGGATGTTGACTTATTTGTGTAGAGCCTTCTGTTTTCCCTGTCACTGGAACTGACTTCCTCCACCGGTCTAGCCCAGCCGGCAGCATGGAGACACAGAATGAGATACCTGTGAAAACTCGGGTACACTAATGAAGGGTTTTCTGTTGCAGAATGGTACATTCCTGTCACCCAGCGCATAGGGGTGTGATGTCAGGGCAGCAGAACATTTTCACAAGGCCGAAGAGCTGGAAATGAAAATGCATCAAAGAGCCCTGTGTTACTTACAAGACTCGGAGGTTCTTGAGTCCAGCAAAGTCCATCTTGGTGATCCTGGTAATGTTATTTCTGTCCAGGTCACTGCAATAGAGAGCAAATTTGGGTCAGATTTTTTGCAGGTTACATTTATGGTCTATTCAACTCAGGCGGGCTTGAAGGAATGTTGCTTGTTAAGCAGAAGGTAATTCCAATGATTAATGTCATCCCCTGAGCATGCCCAACCAACCTTAAGGATACTGTATGGAATAAGCTACCCATTATGTATGTAGTAGAGCCCTGCTATATTTAGCTGCCTGGCTTCTGTTGCCCCTTCTCTGGGTAACAGCTCTTTCTTTGGAAGTCCCCTCCCCCAGCTCTCAGGTCATGTCACATCAGTGAGGCTGACCCCTCTTCCCAGGTCCAGACCTAAGCCAGACTAGGCTTATAAGCATCTTTACTCCCCCTGATCACAGTACTTGTTTCAGGAAAGTATACATGACTCAGATTCCTAATAGCTCTCTCCCCACTGGGTTTCCAAGCTGTTCATCATTGCCAGAAACCATTTTGCCACCATGAAGATAGAGTTCTCCAGAGTCAAACAGAGACTGATTCCTGGTGCTATCCAGTGAGGATATGGACCTACCCATGCCTGAGTACTTCCTCATTTTGAAATTACTTGAGCCAATCTACCCCCACCTCCCTTATATTTGTCTTAAAACTGTTTGGAGTTGAATTTTCTATCACTTGAAACCAAAAGAATCTTGACTGACTTTGGTACCTACTTAGGTTTTTGTTTATTTTCCAGCTGGTTTGCAAACTCCCTGAGGACAAAGGTAATATCTCATTTAACTTCCATAGCCCAATCTGGAGAGTATGTGCCTAGCAGAGAGTAGAAGGAACTTCGCTAATCTCATCTATCAGGTAAAGACAGTAACTCCTGCCTCAACTGGTAGGTTTACGCTCCTAAAAATGGCCCCCAAGAGAAGAATTTGCTATGGAAGGACTGAAAGCATTACGGTGGTATTTGTTTTGGGGAGAAGGGGTACCATGGGTAATGGCAAACCAGTGTTCGATAAAACCAAAGTCAAGAATGAACCTATGAATAACTGTACATATATTCTGTGTTATCTAAGACTAGACGCCAAAAAAAAACCCCCATGAATAATATGTTACAGTGCTTAATAATGATGCCGAATGACTAATTCCTAACTACCATACCTTCCTGAGAAACTTCTCAGGGTTTTGGCCACATTGGCATTTCAACAAGTCACTTGTCAACTGGCTTTGCTCTTGTCCTGAACATTCAAAAACCAAGGAGGCCATTTTCCCTATGACAGATCCCAACCACACGGTCACCATTCCTTCCATTTTCCTAGCCAGGGCCTGGAGCTATCATCCTGCAGTCAAGCCTCAGAGAGACCTGTGAGCTCTGCAGCTGTGTCAAAGGAACAGGGAAACAGTCTTCAGATTTTAGCACTTTCTGAGGAGGGCTTATCCTCCTGACTTGGAAAATAATACCAAAATAAAAATCAAGTGAGTCCTTGGGGAACCTCACCTGGGAACCACCTCCGTTCCTCATCCAGTTTTCCACTGCCTAAAATAGCACTCAAGCTGTTTCTTAACTAGCCTGTGATGGAGAGAGGCAGTATACAGCATTCTCAGACCAAGATGAGTGCTGGTAAAGGAAGAGCAAGAATTAGCCCGGGAAATAAAGAAAGGTCGCCTGTGTGAGAATGAGACAGCAGCGCACAGCTAGGAATGTGTGCGTGCTCACACTCACCCTGAGTAGCATTCTCAACTCCTGCCTCAATAAGGACTGATGTTTGGGGACACTGAAAACTGCAGATATGACAACGCAACTAAGGGTTTAATTACCAGGACCCAGCATGGTATCTCAGCAGCTTGTGCTGGTGGCTGTGGCACCAATATTTTCAATTAATATTTATTATGTGAAGGGGCACAAAGCATGCTGCTGAAACACTGAGGACTTGGCAGTGGGGGGGCGGGGGGAGGGACGGGTCATGGGGTTGCCCCAGGCACACAGTCCGTGTTGGGGAGGCAGAGCTTCAGGGACAAGCAGCCCTGAGTTTGAATCCTTGTCCTGCCACCTGCTGAGTGACCTCTGGGCAGTTCACCACATCTCCGAGGCTCAGCTGCTCCATCCACAAACAGGGTGGTCACCTCAACCTCCAGGGCTTTTATGAAAGCCGAACGAGATGACACATACACAGTGCTCACCCGGGCATGTGTTAGAGACTCAGTCGTGGCAGCTATTGTTACTATCATTAGTCGCACTACATCCTTCTTCCCTGCACCCGCCACTTCCGCCTGAAATTCCGGTGAATCGAGAGCAGCTGCCTGCACCACCCCAAACCCTGTGCCTACAGGTGAATCCTATGAACTCCAGGACACTATCTTCCTGTAGATGGAAGGGGGGTACATTTTGTGATCAGTACATAGTAAAGTGGTGCCACAAGCAGCCCCCTCACGCTGCCCCTCCCTCTCACATTTCTAGGACACCTATTTCCAAATCCTCCCCGGGCCCGCCAGCACACACACTGCCCACCTGCCACGGAGGAGGTCAGGGAGCATGTTCCTGGGCTCTGAGGTGAGACAGGTCAGGGTTCAAATCTCTTCCCTAACCCCTACTCCCAGCTGTGTGAGTTTTAGTATTTTAGTTAATTCTCTGAGCCTCCATGCTTTATGTAAGCCTCTCCTACTTGCAACCTTAGAACGGCGAGGAGCATAACACCTTGACTGCAAGCATGCTTGGCTGAAAATGGGAATCAATTAAATGGACACTGAGAACAGGCTGTACTACCTCATGTGCCCATCGCTCCCCCAGCTCCCCTGATCCCAGTTCAGGCTATTCTGGAACTTCAGCCTGATTTCTTAGCCTTCAGCCTTGGCTGTTGAAGGAATCAGGATCAGTATATCTTAGCCTCCCATGAGTTCGGAACTACCTGCAAGCATGATCACTAGGTGGGAAGCCACTGCATTTCTAGCTGTGGGCTAGGGAAGTGGGGTGGTATGAAAACATGCCTGCAAGTTGTTTCATTGACAAGCCTGCCATAGAGAGGTGGAGTCTAGGTCCCTTCCCCTTGAAAGTGAGCCGGCCTCATGACCGCCTAGATAAGCCTGGGGCAGGAATGATGTTGTGGAGTTTCTGAGGCTGGGTTAGAAAAGGTAGTAAGCGACTGCCCGGCTCTCTCTTGGAGCATTTGTACAGGAGCTCTGAGCTACCATGTGGGAAGACCAGAAGGCCTAGAGCCACCACTGGTAAGGCCATGTAAGAGGACCAGAGAGAGGGAGGGACAGGGAGAGACAGAGAGGTGCCAGAGGGGCCCCGGCGGCTCCACACTGGCTGTTTGGTTGCTTCCAGCCTAGAGGTCAGGCACGTAAGTACAAACACCTTTGAGGTCTCCAGCTCCAGCTATCATCTGGCTATGACTTATGAGAAAGTCTGAGCCAGATCACCCAGCTGAACTACTCTTGAATTCCTGCCCACAGAAACTGTGAGGGAGAATACTAAAATGAGCACTGTGTCTTAAGCCTTTAAGTTCTGGAGTCATTCGCTTGGCAACAAAAGGGAGATGGAAGAGAAAGGAAGAGAAAGACACCTTTTGAATGTTTAATTTACCATTGACAATGGAACTCCCTTCATATGACTCTCAATGGCATGCCCTTTCTATGCTTGCCTGTCGTCCCTAAGATCCTCAGTCCCGACGTTATGGTCAAAGATGGCTCCAGGCACAAAAAACACCCATTCTAGGAACGGAGTGAGAATTGGCTCCTCTCAGGCTCTCAGGAGTAAAGGCTGCATAGTTACGGTTGCCCACCTCTTCAAGTGAGCCTTACGACACCATGAGAATCACCCTGGTGTTATGTTAATAACTGCAGTAGTGGGTACCATTCAGTGAACATCTTGGTAGAGACTGGCAAGTTGTCCACCAAACCAACTTTCCTCTGTCTGGTGAACACAGACAGCATAACATATCTCAGTCTCCCCGGCAGGGAGGGGCAACCATATGACCAGGTTCTCACTATTATATGGGCAAAGGCAACATATACTGCCTTCAGGTCTGACCAGTAACACTTCCTGTCCAACCCTCCGTGTGTTCTTTTTCTTCCCTCTGCTTGGGCTGAATTCAGTAAATCCAGTGGAGGACTCTAAGAAGGGCAGCCAGGAAGAGTCTGAGTCCTTGAATGACTGCACGGAATAGGGACCTTCTCTCTCCGTCTCTCCAGTTACCTATCTAAAAGTCAGACACATTCATGAAATAATTCTTAAAGCCACTGAAATTTTGGGCCTGTTTGTTATAGCACTCTACACTGACAAATGCAGTATCTTTGAGTCAGGATCTTTCCATCTTTTTTATTTTTTCTTTCTCTTCACAGCAGTTCTGAAAGGTGGGTGTTATTATCTTCCTCAAACAGATAAAAATACTGAAGATAAACCTTAATAAGATCTGATGTTTGCTGGGCCCAAACTATGTACACTGTGTTGAAAACTGTATGTTCATTTTCTCTTATCCAGACGCCAATCATATGTGGTAGGTACTATGATTATCCCATTTGTCACATGAGGAAGCTGAGCATAATTTCCCCCACCCCAGTCCACCTTAGATTTTACCTATAAAGCAACTTGCCATGAAGTCACACAACCAGTCAGTGGCAACGGCTGGGATGTGAACTTAGGCTCTCTGAATGGAGGACATATATAATTTTTTGTTTTTATCACATCATGCTCCTCATCTACAGCTAGACTCTAAGCATTTTCTATTACAACAGGTTAGCTGCTGACTGAGAGGAAACATGAATGAATAAATGAATAAACAGAACAGTACAGAATAGAATTTCCCATCCCATTGTAAAGAAAGCAAAGGGTACTCCTGGTGACTTCAGTGGTTCCCATTTCAGCCAAGGTGGCCCATTTCCTTCTCTATCTCCTAGTGAGGTCTGGGCCGGTGGGGGTGCTGAGACCCTCTGCAAGCTAGACGGGGTGGGGGTGTTTTCCTGCTGTTTTTGCCCATGTCTGGTTTCTGGCATGTTGCTCATCATCTACCATATTGCCTATATAAACAGGCATCGCCATGGTAATCTCCTGCATTATTTTTCCCCATCCCAATCAGTGAATCATAAACCAATGCTGTGAGTTGCAGCTTTGTGGTATTTTCACATCTGTTTGACACCTTGGGTGGGGTGGGGAGGATGAGGAATTCAGAACAACATTGGAAAAAAATGAAACAAAAATGTTCTGGGGCAGGCCATTGTCCCTAACTTGGCACACGTATATTTGCATTCTTCTTTTGATTCATTCTGTGGCATTCCAGCAAAATGTTCTTTTTTCTGTGGCACATCTGGGAAGAGGGAGCAGTAAAAACAGTGTAGTGTGGAGAAAAGGGCTTCGATACTAAACCCAGAAGATGTAGATTTCAGTCCCCTCTTCTTAGCTGGGTGACCTCGGGAACATTACTTAAATTTGTTTAACCCAGTTATTTGTACTGTTCCTGAGACTTTTATAAAATATGACCAAGAACACCAGCTATACAGGATTACCATGAGGCTCAAGAGATAAACTATGTGAGGAACTATTCCTAAAGAGCAAAATAGTAATCAGAGTACTTAGTTTTTCACTTACAGCCAACAACTTGCAGGAAGAGGATGCAGAGGTGGAACTTAGGACGGGTGTCCAAAAAAAAAA